>JAHKKF010486469.1:0-13577 GCA_019740295.1 Labeo calbasu | reverse complement strand
AAATAAAATAAAACAAAATAGATGAAAGTAAAATAGAAAAGTAAATTAAAATACATAAATGTCAAGAAAGAAAAAAAGAAAGCAAATAAGAGAAGAAAAAAATAAAATGAAAAGGAAAAAAGAAAGGACGGAAAGAAAAAGTGAAAAAAGAAAATATGCCAATGTCGTCGCATTAAAGCTGAAATGTGTAACTTTGGCGTCTCTAGTGGCAGCAAACAGAACTACACAAATAATGACTGATTTCAAACAGGTTTCCTGAAAAACTTGCATTAAGTACAGAGTGCTCGCAATATTCCCGGCCTTAAAATTAGGGAGTTAGTTTATCAAATAAAATAAGCAAATTAAATACACAAATGGAATTTTATTGACAGTATGGATGCTGAGTTTGCAGAGGCTGCGCTGGTAAAATCAACCCCAGCCGAAAGCCTCCGCTCTGGGTCGCGTTCCTCACGCCTTCCCCTACCAACAGACGGAGGAAATTCCTGCCCCGGTTCCCATGACGACCCCCCACACGTCGGAAAAGATCTGCGGACGCAGCAGTCGGGAATATTAGCGGGGTGGGAGACCGTCGCCAGCGTTATTAACCCGAATTTAAGTAGATACTTATGAAACAAACGAGCAGGACGGGATCAGACCAGACCTGGAAATATTCGTCTAGACCTGCGCTTCGCAACAAATAGGTCGAAGCGGTAAACGACGGCGGCACTTGATGTTCAGAGTGAAATGTGGGCCGTGAAGCAAAGCCGGTTGAGAAGCGCCGGGGAAACCAGATCAAACTACAACCTAGAAAGAAGCTGGAGGTGTCTAGACAGAAACAGGGAGTGATAATTAGACCAGAAGAACGTAGGAGTGAATTAGGGATGAGAGGATCTGCTCTACAGTACAGACTAATGAGATTACACACACACAGAAAGAAAGAGAGGGGAATTCAGGTCAGATGTTAATGTGTGAACAACCTGAGCGTGTGGAACGGCAGACGGATTTTTAACAAATCCCACGCATACAAACACACACACGCCTTCTTCAGACTCAAAGCGCTGCAGTAAGTCATTCAAGGCTCTTCTAATCATCTGCACAGACTGTGCATCATCAGCAAGGTTACACATAACGGCGCTGGCTATTATTAGTCTGATTATTTATCACCATAACATTCATCAAAAGAGCTATACGCACTACTTTTCAAAAGTTTGAGGTCAGATGCTTTTTGTAAAGAAAGTAATATTTATATTCAGCACGGATGCACAAAACTGATCAGGGGTGATAGTAATAATCACAAATGTTTCTTGAGCAGCAAATCAGCATATTAGAATCATTTCTGAAGGATCATGTGACACTGAAGACTGGATGCTGAATGCTGAAAATTCAGCATTTTATTACAGAAATAAATTACATTTTACAACATATTCAAACGGAACAAAGTTATTTTAAATTGTAATATTATTTCACAATTTTTAATGTATGTTTGATCAAGTAAATAGAGCCTTAGTGAACATTAAAAAAGCATTAAATAATAAAAAGCTGTATAATATAATAATTTGATGCCTGATTCATTTGAAGAGTGTAAAAACATGGACTGTAGTTTCATTGTGAGCAGCGTTTACTCGAATCAGCCCGATCAGTGCACCTAATTGTAATATTTAGGGTTAGCTGTATTTGTTATTTAGGGCTAGTTTGGTTACATCATAACCTCAGTACATAAGTCAATATGACTCAGAGAGACAAAGAAACTTGGATATTATTAACTAAAATTAAAACATATATATATATATTAAAAAAAAGTGTAAATAAAATAAAATAAAATAAAAATAATAGAAAATATAATATTAAAAAATGCAAAAAATATAAAAAAAAATGCAACTTTTTTATTTCACCTAATTGCCAAGGCAACGTGTAATTTCCATTCAGTTTTAACCTGATTCAGTAAAACTGAAATTAAAAATTAAAACCATTTTTTGTTAGGTGAAATAAAATAAATGTTAACTGAAATAAATTAAATTATATTAAAAAAGTGAATAGAAATTAAAAAAAAAAAAAAAAAAGAATTAAAATAATAAAATAATTTAACCTGATTCAGTAAAGCTGACAAAAGAAATTAAAACCATTTTTTGTTGGTTGAAATAAAATTCAATGAAATTAAATTTAAAAAAATAAATTAAATCATATAGAAAAATAATATATTAAATATAAAAAAGAAACCTTTTTTATAATTTCAGTTAATAGTCAAGTGAACATATGTCATTTCCTTTTAGTTTAACCTGATTCAGTAAAACTGGAGAGAAAAAAAAAAAAAAAAAAAGTAAAAATATTTTTGTTGGTTGAAATAAAATTAACGTAAGCTAAAATAAAATAAAATTAAATACAAAATTTCTAGTAATAAATTACATAAAATAATATAGAAATATAAAATATTACAAAAAGAAACTTTATTTCAGCTAATTACCAAGGCAACATTTAATTTCCATTTAGTTAAACCTGATTCAGTAAAACAACAAACTGTTGGTTGAAATAAAATAAAAAAATAAATTTAAATATTGAAAAAAGAAACTTCTTTTCTCAGCTAACTGCCAAGGAAACACATTTCATTTCCATTTAGTTTAACCTGATTCAGCAAAACTGAAAAACAAAAAATTAAAACCTTTTTTTTTTTTTTAAGTAGAATTAATGTGAACTGAAATAAAATAAAATAAAATAATAAAATAAATTTTAAAAAAATAATTAAATAATATAGAAAAATAAAAATATTAAAACATATTTTTTTTTATTTTATTTCAGCTAATTGCCAAGGGATGATGTACTAAAACTGAAATAAAAAATTAAAACTATATAGCCATATTACAAACAAAAACTTGACAAAAAACACAACAATATTTATAAAACATATTTAAATCAAAGTAGAAAACAAAAATAAAAACTAATAAAATAAAAAAATATCAAAATAAAAAGACAAAGACGGTTTTGAAACTCAGATTGAGTGTACATGCATTGAGAAACAGACAGAAAGGAACAGGAAGTGCACATGCATCCAGTTCCAGACAGTCATTAGTCATCAGTGAGAGAGCTGTCTGTGTGCATACGTGCATGAGCGCGCGCGTGTGCTCTAATGATCAGCTAATGATTGTGATGTCAATACCGTCTCAGTCAGAAAGAGGCAACTTGTGTCTCCATGGTTACAAGCCCTTACACTCTCAAGCAGAGGTCAGGGGTCAAAGGTCAGGGCGAGAGGGAGCAGCTTACAGTGACGTCGAGAGAAACGCGAACGGTCGGCATGGCAACAGTCAGGTAAGTCACAGAACAAATAGAGATTCATCTTCAAGGTGAATCAGGCGCGCTGCAGAAACAAAGCGAATCTTTCAGTGCTTCGCTGAGATTTGAACACGGCTCATCTACCCGCTTTGACGCATTACGATCAGCTGGAGCACATATTGGCTTTTGGAGGACGGGAAGCGATGTGCCTTCGTGAAAACGGCCGTCTGTAAACACTCCAGCTGCTGCTGCGACCATCAAAAGAGCCTTTAAACGGCGGAGATGAGACGACAATCACACAGTCGTGAGGAGACAGATGGAGAATAAAACCAGAGAGGAAAAGAAGGGCAGAGGAAGAGACGAGCGGAAAGTCTGTGCGTCTTTAGGGAGACGGTAAATGGGTCGTTTTCTGACCTGTATTAAGACACTGAGACATCCCATAATCACGGCACAGACAGCAGCGCCAGCAGTCTGACTCTCTCTTTCTACAGATCATGATTATCAGATTTATAAGCAAGACTAAAACCATAAAAAATGTTATTTAATTCATTTTAAATTACATTTGAATTAAATTTTAAATTAAATTAATTAAAAATTCAGCTAGTGGCCACTACAATCTGAAATCATGTTTAGCAAAATTACTAAAACTTTCAAATTAAAATTAAAATTAAAACAAAATTCAAATATATATTAAACAATTCAAAATATCAAAAATATAAAATAAAAATATATAAAATACAAAAATACAAATTCATTTTAATATTAATAAATATTCATATAAATTACTAAAAATAATATTAATAAAAACAATAATAGTATCTCAATGATAGTATGACAGTAACAGTGATACAGATATACAAGAGAAACAGAGAAACTGTCTAAAACTGAAACTAAAACTATTTACAAAAAACAAAAAACTTTTTATTACTTAAACATTAAGTGAAAATAAAATAATTATTTTTATTTTCAATAAAATTTTATTTCAGCTAATTGCAAGGGCAGCATTTCCCATTTTCATTTAGTTTAACATAAAATGTAATTTAAATTAAATTAAATTAAATTAAATTAAATTAAAAAGAAAAAAAAAACTTTTTTCAAAAAATGACAAAAAAAAAACTTATTTCAATCAAAATGAAAATGGAAAAAAAAAATAAAACTACTAAAATTCAAAAATAAAATTCAAAAATAATAATATCAAAATATTAACAAAACAATTTCAGTTCCATGAAAAAAAACATTAAATGACAAATAATTAGTTTATAATTAGTTTATTTCATTTAGTTTAAATTACTAAATTTCAATCAGTATCAATATTCAATGTTTCAATCAAAATGAGAATGAAATACAAAATAAAAATACAAAAATAAAAATATCAAAATATTAACAAAAAAACTGTTACTTGAAAAAAACATTAACTGAAAAAATTTTTTTTTTTTTTAATAAAATTTTATTTCAGCTAATTTCAAAGGCAACATTTCATTTTCATTTAGCTTAAATAATAAAATAAATTAAATTAAATTAAATATTAAAACTATATAGGGATATTAAAAAGAAAGCTTATAAAACTTACAAAACACAACAAAATTACTAAAACTTATTTTAATCAAAATGAGAATGAAAATGGAAAACAAATAAAAACTACTAATATAAAAAAATAAAAGTACAAAAATAAAAATATCAAAATATTGACAAAAAATAAATGAAAATAAAAATATTTTTAAATAAAATTTAATTTCAGCTAATTTCAAAGGCAATGTGTCATTTTCATTTACTTTATCTTAAAATAAATAAATTAAAATAAAATAAAATAAAATAAAACCTATACAGGGATATTAAAAAAAAAAAAAACAAGCTTATAAAACTTACAAAACACAACAAAATTACTAAAACGTATTTAAATGAAAATAAAAATAATAAATGAAAATGGAAATCAAATAAAAACTACTAAAATGAATAATCAAAACAAAAATAAAAATATCAAAATATTAACAAAAAAATATAAAAATACATAGGCATATATAGTTTATTGTCATAAAAGAAACAAAAACATAAAAATGACATTAATTAGTTAATTTAGTTTAACTTGATGTACTAAAATAACTAAAACTGAAATAAAAATTATTAAAAACTACTTGGATATATTTTTTAAACATGACAAAAACAACAAAATTCCCCAAAAAGTTAACTTCAATTAACTTTGAAACAAAATATAAAAATAAAAACTTATTTAAAAGATGAATAAAAACGTTATAGCATCTTAATGATACTGAAATAACAGTGGCACAGCAGTGTGAAACATCCCATGGCTGATGAAAACCACAGAACATCTACGAGACTCAAAGGAACGTGACGAGACGCCACATATGTGCTGCAATTCCAATTAACACTGAGATCCATTAAACACACACACATTTACACATTTATGTGCAAACACATCTAACACACATCATTAAATATGTGCTGCACAGAAATGAGGTCACATGTCTGTGTGGAAATTTCTCTTCATTACAATCACAGCTTATTACTCATTTATATTTACCACAGCACCAGGTGACATTTTTCCACATGAACACCAAAAATAATTTAGTTATTCATTATTTTCTACCCAATTAAACAGACTTTTTGCTGCTATAGCTTCAGGAAAATATGTAAATTCACATATTAAAACCAGCAGAAATGACTTCGAGTTACTGTGTGTGGTCAAAAAATGTGTGCATATTGGCTTTTTTACATTTTCATCGGATGTTATAAAAGCTCTGTATGTACAGACACACACATCTGCATCAGTTCCCATAGATTGAAGGAAATCCCAAGGCGATAACAGTGACAGCAGACAAAAACAGTGTGTGCGCGAATGTTGTTTGTCTTATAAGATACGACAAAGGAAAGGCTCGCAAAATCACATGTAGTCTAAACTGGTGCTTGATAACTGCTGTTTAGGACATCCTTCCCATAAAACTCTGAGAAACAGACAGAAAAACACAGAGCAGGAGACCGATTATGCCATTCTACTGAAGAGAAGGCGGTTCTGGGAAAACTGGCTCTGGACGAGCCTCTTAACGCTGCTGCTGCTGGGATAATGTCCTCAAAGTCCGCTTTCACAATAACAACAACAACAACTCAGAAGGCCAAAAAAACACACAGCACAAAACAAAATCGCTTCCATAAGTGCAATAATGACACTTGAAAACACCCAATGCCATTTAATGGACCTGGTTCTAATTGTCAAGCTACACAGCTAAACTAAACTAAAATAAAATATCTTTCACATTTTTTAGTTTTAAAATAGTAATTTATTAGTATGGATTTTATTTGTTTAAATAACTTATTAAATTATAATTATTATTTATCATAATTACTATTTATTTATCATAACTTATATATATATATATATATATATATAATAAAACATTTAGAATTTAAATAACTACAAATTTTATTCAAACAGCTTATGAAAATACACATTTTTAATCATTATAATAATTTATCATGACTGCTATTTATGTATCATTATTTATGATCATATATAATATTTTGAATTTAACTACAAATTTTACTCAAACAGCATATGAAATTATATATTTTTAAATTTTTAATTATAAAAAGTGATTAATTAGTATACATTCTATTTGTTTAACTTCTAAAGCTTCATTAGAGGTCTTGTTTGAATTACTGTTGTTGCTGTTATTATTATTGTTATTTGTCATTATTATAATTTATCATGATTACTATTTCATTATCATATCTGATCAAATATTAAAAATTTAAATAACTACTAATTTTACTCAAATACCCTATGAAATTATAATTTTTTTATATTTTTCAGTTCTTAAAAAAAACAATCAATTAGTATTAGTATTTGATTTAACTTTAAAGCCTTAGAGGTCTTGATGGAATTATTGTTGCTGTTATTATTATTATTATTTATCATTATTATAATTTAACATGTATATGTATGTATATGTAAAAAGCAATCATGATAAATTATAATAATGATAAATAATAATAATAACAGCAACAATAATTCCACCAAGACCTCTTATTATTTAAATAACTATTAATTTTACTCAAATCATTCATGAAATTATATATTTTTATATGTTTTATAAAAATTTTATATTATAAAAAGTAATCGATTAGTATGAATTTTATTTGTTTAAATTAACTCCCAAAGTATCATTAGAGGTGTTAAAGGAATTTTTGTTGTTGCTGTTATTATTTTTATTTATCATTATTATAATTATATATATAAAAAAATTATAATTTAAATAACTACTAATTTTACTCAAGTAACTTATGAAATTATATATTTTTATATTTTATATTTTTTATTATAACGAGTAATTACTTAGTATGAATTTTATTTGTTTAATTAACTCCTAGAGCTTCATTAGAGGTCTGGATGGAATTATTATTATTATTGTTACTATTATTATTATTATTATTGTTATTATTATTATTATTATTAATCATTATAAATATCATGCTTACATTTAATTTATCATTTATAATATATACATAATAAAACATTTATCATTTAAATAACTTATTTTATTCAAATAACTTATGAAATTATATATTTTTACATTTTTTAATTATAAAAAGTAATTGATTAGTATGAATTTAATTTGTTTAAACAACTTCTAAAGCTTCATTAGAGGTCTTGATGGAATTATTATTGTTGTTGCTGTTATTATTGTTATTTAACATTGTTATAATTTATCATGATTACAATTTATTTATCATTATTTATTATTATATATAATAAAATAAAAATATTTACTAATATATTTTACTCAGATAACTTATAAACAATTCAGAGCTTGTGATGCCATATTAACAATAAACAAATTAATTGATTAGTAATTGATTAGTATGAATTTTGCTTGTTTAAATAAATTAAAGTTTTACTAGAGATCTTGATAGCAATATTATTATTATTATTATTATTATTATTATTATTATATTAATATAAAGCAAAACATTAATAATAATAACAAAAAAGCAGCAGACTGGTTGCATTTTAAAAACATAATATTTAAATTTATTACAATTAATAACATTTGCTTACTATCAATTTTATTTGATAAACATTTTAAGATCTTCTGATTCAAGATGGCACAAAGATAAATCAAACGACTCTGGGTGTTTAAACATGCTCTCAAAAACTAAACCTCGTAAACGAAGGCCGCGGTGCGCTGTTTGTTTTTTTGTGGGCAGGTTATGTCGAGTCATCGGTTGAGTGGAAGTGCGGTGGAAACTGCTGGAAGAGGGAGTGTGAGTGAAGATATTCAGACAGACTGAGAGACAGATGGACAGACGAAGACGAGTAGATGTGAATGGAAGGAGAGGGAGACACAAAGCAGGGCTGTGGGGCTTAATCAGGACAGCAGACAGCAGTCTGACCCACCCAGACACACAGCAGACATCTGCAAGGCTCCGGCCTCAGGCTGTTTGTGGAGCAAACACACACACACCGACAAACTGAAGACTCCCCATCATCTCACACACATCATTTACATCCCTATTGTCCCACACAGGCCACCCCCTCCCTAGGGAGCATCAGAGCAGGTTGGCTGCTGCCCTCTGGGGTCAAACCCACTGACCTAAATGACCTCCAGAAACAGCCACTCCCCCTTTCCTCCAAGCCCCGCCCCTCCCTTTATGTCTACTATGTGTCTTTATGTCTAGAAGGACTGTCTGCTGTCTGGTGACACACACACACACATATTTAGGCATGTCTTTATGGAGACTGAGCACTAATGAAACTCTAAGATCATGTCAAGTTTGCTGTTTACGCCTGGTATTAACATCGGATGATCCAATCACAGGCCGAGGCCAAAGCAAGCATGTATTGGCAGGGCTTGACACTCACCTGTCTCCCAATTAATCATACTTGATTACCACCCATTCAAACTACTAATTTTACTCAGTTAAATTGAACTGAACAAGGTAGCAAAATTATTATTATTATTATTAGTAGTACTTATTTTTTTTATTACTACATTTTACATTTATGCATTTTTATATTTACAATAATAAAATAAAATCTCACTCATAAACACTTCATCACAGCTAATGGCATATTAACAATGAATGCATAACAATAATAATAAATATATAATAATATATAAATATAAAGTAATTTATATATTTTTTAAATAATTTAATCATACTAGACTACTAATTTAAATAACTACTAATTTTACTTAATTTAATTCTGAACATGGTGGCACAATTATTATTATTATTTTGTTTATTAGTAGTGCTTATTTTTATTATTATATATTTTACATTTATGTTAAATATTGTATATATAATAAATAATATAATATTATTTATATTTTAAACATTGCAATAAATGCTGAATATAATTTATTGTGTAACTAAAATACCACATCTAAAAATCACAAGATTTTTTTGGCATAAAACCAAGAATTATTCATTAATTGCTTACTGTTTTGAAACCATATTATTATTATTATTATTATTATTATTATTGCTGTTGTTGTTTTTTCTGTTGTTGGTGTTAAATTAATTAATAGCAATAATAATACTAATATTATTTTTAATAATAAAAATGTTTGGCATATAACTGTGAATTATTTATTATTCGCTAACTGTTTTGAAACCATATTATTATTATTATTATTATTATTGTTGTTATTGCTGTTGTTGTTTGTGCTGTTGTTGTTAAATTAATTAATAGCAATAATAATAATAATAATAAGTTTTATTATTATTATTTAAACAATATAAATAATCATATTTTACTTTTATGCATTTTTTTTTATTTACAAACAAAAGGGTTTTATTTTTTTTTCAAGTACACTAGGTTTTTAAATATTTCTATTTCAAACTGAATTTTTTTAATAATCACGGAATAACTTATAGTTTAAATACAAATTTTTTTGGCATATAACTGTGAATTTTTTATTATTTGCTAACTGTTTGAACCACATTATTATTATTATTATTGCTGTTTTTGTTGTAAATTTATCAATAGCAATAATAATAATAATAATAATAATAATAATTTGTATTATTATTATTTAAGCAATAAAAATAATCATATTTTACATTTATGCACTTTTTATATTTACAAACATAAGAATTTTATTTATTTGAATACAAAAAGTACACTAGGTTTTTAAATATTTCTGCTTCAAATACTTATTTAATAATTATGAAATTATTTATAGTTTAAACAATGAGTAAAATACAAAAAGCAGTTTACTGTGTAACCAAAATCCCAAGAATAACCAGAAAATAATGTGTTAATAATGCAGGACTTTTAATTATAAAAAGGTCAAATGCACCAGGACTCTTATTTTGAAAAGTCGTTACTACTATCAGCTGTTTATTCAAACAGATGAGGAAAATAAAATATGCACTCTTACCACTGTCTAAAACATATTTTAATATTACCACTAAGTAAACATGATCATAATTCATCAGCAGTAAATCATAAGCAATTTTTTGCACAAATGCACAGTATTCATTGACTGTGATCTGTAGGATGTAGGATGTGAAATGGCGGCTCGTTTTTACTTTTACTCACTCAGCAGTCATATTTTTAATATTTAAAAAAATAAATTAGACTTTTGACATCTAATGATTAAGTTGTATTGCAAAACCTCTTAAAATGTTTGCTGTTGTACCATTTAGGACGTTCTATAACATTAAATGTGAAATCAAACTGAATTGAAGACTTATGAATCAGTGTGAATCAGTGAATTGACTCACACTGACTCACAGTGAACTGATTCAAGAAGTGACTCACATAGTCGGGCAGAGCGGTCCTGTCGTCTGCTCCCAGAGGCCCACGCAAGGACTGGGTCGCCTGCTCCAGAACTTTATTGTGCTTCTTTGACAGCAGAGCAAACAAACTGAGAAACAAAGACAGAAAGAGAGTTAGAACCACAAAGACTTTCTTGACATTGTATTTGTCTCATCTGTCACAGTATCAGCGAGAAATCAAAACAGCGTGTCACGGTGATGAACGACGCTGTCGCAGCACGGCTGCGTTTGTTTTGCCCAGCAGATTTTCAGACGTGTAAGATGGAAATCTGCACATCTGGCTACAAGACCAAGAGTCAGCGCGGAGAAACTGCGACACTGCCCGTGCTAAAACTGTTCATGAATATGCTAAGACACCATGTTTTGAAAAATTGACATGCATCCTTCCTGGAGGCAATCCCACAATGCATTGTGCAGAGATCAGAGAAAGATGACAGACAAAGCAAGAGACATTTATAACAAATATACTTGCATTTCATTCAAAACTGTCTATTAAAAAAATTGTAATTAAAAACAGATTATTTCTGTGCGCTATGTATTTTAATGCTAATTAGTGCTTAACAATCAAATGCCAAACTATTGAAACCAATTTTATTTTAGTATTATACTATTATAATGTATATTCATTTTTTTGAAATGTATATTTAATGTTCATTTAAATTTTTTAAGCATAATTTTATGTTTTTTTTTAGTTTTTATTTTAATTTTGCTATCTAAGTTTAATTTATACTTTTATCACTTATATTATTATAGTATTATTATATTTTAAATTAGCTTTTATTTTTATATTTTCAGTTTCATTTGAATTTTAGTAATTTTGTTGTGCTTTTAATATTTTATGCAATTTTTAAAATATTTTTATTTAGCTTTAATTTTAATAGTTCTACAAATGCTAAACTACTGAAACCAGTTTTATTTTAGTATTATACTATTGTAGTATATATACATTTTTTAAATATATTTTTAATTTTCATTTAAATTTTAGTATCATATTTTTTTTTTATAGCTTTTTAAAATCTTGCTATAAGTTTAATTTATATTTTTATATTATTTATATTATTATAGTATTATTAGTATTTTAAATTAGCTTTTACTTGGATATTTTCAGTTTCATTTTAATTTTAGTAACTTTGTTGTGCTTTTAATATTTTATGCAATTTTTTAATATTTTTAAAATATTTCTATTTAGCTTTAGCTAATTATGTTTTTAATAGTTCTACACATGCCAAACTACTGAAACCAGTTTTATTTTAGTATTATACTATTATAGTATATATTCATTTTTTTAAATATAATTTTAATTTTAATGTAAGTATTATTCATATTTTATATTGGCTTTTATTTTTGTATTTTCAGTTTAATTTTAATTTTAGTATGCAATTTAATTTTAATAATTTTTTTGTATTTCTATTTCATTTTAATTATGTTTTTTAATAGTTTTAATTTTAGCAATGTTTGTATTTCACTTCAATCTTTTTTCAGTTATTTGCCAAGCCAATATTTCTAATTTCCAAGGTTTTTTTTAAGGTTTAATTACATTTTAAATAATGTTTATATTTTATTTTATCTTATTTCTGCTTTATTTTAATTAACAAATATGTTTTAATAGTTTTAGTTAATGATAATAACCTTGACTGTTATTAACTCGACTGAGTCGAGTCGTTGCTTGTCGCTGATTAGGATCCATGACGGCTATAACAGTCACACAGGCAGTTCGCTTGCTTTTGTAACTGTGCTCTGGTTTCTGAGCTCTTTTAATGAAGCTTAGGTTTGTACAGTATGTAATTTGGGTCAGAGTTTTCTCTCAGGTCTGGGCATGAGGGCTGGATCAGAAAAACCTCCAGACTTGAGTTTCTCTAAGAAGTTTTTCAAATTCAGCTTGACAGAAAAATGGGTCATATTTTAGACAAAAGACGAGGACAGCATGAATTTCAGAAGCATTTCTGCCTTGGTCTGGGAGTTAAAATAAACAACAGAAACCAGGCTAAAAGTTTCCTGCAACTTAATTTAATCAAAAGTCTCCGTCAAGACTGAGTTGCCTAATTACAAAACACCCTGACATTAACCAGTGCTGTTTTAGTTAAATAAAACTACTAAAAATCATTTTCATTAATTGAAGTATTTATGAAAAAATTAGAAATATTACAAAAACTTAACTAAAAAAAAAAATTAAGAAATTAGAAATGTTGGCTTGGCAAAAAATTGAAAAAAAAAAAAAAAATACAAAGGACAGAGTGAAAATAAATAAACAATTTTATTACAATAAAAAAATTGTGATATTAAATGCTATACTATATAAATAATCAGATTTCAAAAGCTTGCTTAGAAACATTAAATCAAAAATGTATTATCTAAAGCTGCTAAAAAAATAAATAAACCTAATAGGAATATTTTTAAATACTAAAAATGACAAAAGTGACAATAAATAAAAAATTGAAAAAAAAAAAAAATACAAAGGACAGAGTGAAAATAAATAAACAATTTTATTACAATAAAAAAATTGTGATATTAAATGCTATACTATATAAATAATC
>JAHKKF010486460.1:0-23824 GCA_019740295.1 Labeo calbasu | reverse complement strand
GGTTCATGACAGTTAGGGTATGTCGAAAAACTCCCATCTCATGTTCTCCCTCAACTTAAAAATCGTCCTATATCGCTGTTTTACCTTTTTTGTTAAGGATATTTGATCTTCTTTGCATGTTCACAAAGACTTGATTTTTAAATGATTTTTGAAGTTGAGGGAGAAAATACAATTGGAGTTTTTCGACATACCCTCTGTCTTGAGCCAAAATACAGAGTTCAGGGAGAGCAAGGCAAGACGAGCATTTGAGATTAAAAAGTATTTAAATTGTATTTTTTTAATGAAAATAACCGATCGTTTCGCTAGATAAGACCTCGGCTGGGATCGTTTACAACTGCATTTGGGATCGTTTGAAGCTGCATTTATAGCAGTCCATTATATGGAGAAAAACGTTTCCTCAAAATCATAATTTCTTTACAACTGAAGAAAGAAAGACATGAACATCTTGGATGACAAGGGGGTGAGTACATTATATGTGAATCTTTGTTTTGGAAGTGGACTTCTCATTTAATAATAGTAATTAATGTCAAGCAAAACATATTAATCAATTAATTAATTAATTTGAATATATTAGCATTAATAGATATCTTTACATGAATGAAAGACATCCCTTTCTGATTAAAGGGATAGTTCACCCAAAAATGAAAATTCTGTCATTAATTACTCACCCTTATGTCGTTCCAAACCCGTAAGACCTTTGTTCATTTTTGGAACACAAATTAAGATATTTTTAATGAAATCCAAGAGCTTTCTGACCCTGCACAGACAGAAACGCAACTACCCCAGTTCAAGGCCCAAAAAAGTAGTAAGGACATCTTTAAAATAGTCCATGTCACATCAGTGGTTCAACCGTAATTGTATGAAAATATGAGAATATTTTGTGTGAAAAGAAAACAAAAATAACGACTTTATTCAACAGTTTATTCTCTTCTGTGTCAGTCTTTGGTGCATGTTCTCGAGGGTATACCACAACACATATGTGTACATTCCTCTGCTTGCAAACAAGGCACAGTGCATCCGGATTCTTTATCAATGTTCTTACTACCTTTCTGGGCCTTTAATGTGGTAGTACCATTGCTGTCTGTGCAGCGACAGAAAGCTCTCGGATTTCATCAAAGATATCTTAATTTGTGTCCTGAAAATGAATGAAGGTCTCACGGGTTTGAAACGACATGAGTGTGAGTAATTAACGACACAGATTTCATTTTGGATGAACTATCCCTTTAACTACTGCACCTAACAATTATCCAGTCCACCAGCAGAGTTCACTGTTTCCTAAGCAGTATTTCATGGTTTTTCTAACAGCTGCTCAGTGATTCTTAAATGAATCACATATTCTTATTATGTAAATGTATTATATATGACAACTATCATACGCACAATTTAATGACTTTTCACTGAATGCTTTGTATATTTATAAAACTTTAAGTTTAAAACCTGAGTATTCTTTTGATGTTTTATGTAATTTAGCCATCTAATAACATGCCACATTTGGCTATAAAGGCCTGGTTTCACAGACAGGGCTTAGACTAAACCAGGATTAGCCAGTAGTTTAATTAGGACTTAATTAAAGTAACTTTTACAAATGTGCCTTAGAAAAAAAAACATTACTGTGTACATCTTAAGACAAAACAAAGCCACAGATTTAAGATCAGTCTGTGCAAGTTTCTTTCAGTTGAAACAGTTAAGACTTACATTTTAGTCTGGGACTAGTATTAAGCCCTGCCTGTGAAACCAGGGGATAGCTTCCTACTGTCAGTTGATGTATTGTGTTGTACTGTATGTTAGTATTTGGTTATATTTTAGGCCTTTTTAGACAAAGAACTGGTGTCTAATCCAGTATGGGAAATATGAATGGAGATGTTTCTGGTCATTATGCATTGAAACCCAATTTGGTCCTAATTAACTCATAATCTGTTAAGCATGAAGCAGTCATTTACACTTGCTGCATATATCTGTTAAAATAATAGCAATACAGAACACTAGTGCATTTATTTTACCAAGTGTTTTCCTTTGGTTCATGGTGTCAACCAATGAATAAAAACAGATGAATGAATGAATTTATTTATGGTGATCTTTTCATAGATCTTTTTTAAATTGTTTTATTTCTCTTGGGATGTTCCCTCTAAACAATGCAAAACATTTCTGACAGAGACATTTCCAATTAAATTGTCTAAACTTCTAAAATAGCGTAATGATCAATACCACTAGTACAGACAAACCGAAAAACAAAAGAAGACAAAAAAATATGAAAGCATCTGATGTGTCATAATTTCCATATACTGTACTTGTCCACTGTCATGGGAAAACACTAGTTTCAGTGCTTATTTCCCAGAGCTGACAACATGACGTCTATCAAACTTCTTTAGTATTTAAAGTGCTGCACTCATGTGTGAATACGACTTTTAAAACATACCTGAGTCAGGTTCAGTGGTTTGGTACATTCCACTGATGGGAGGATTCCCTTTCTGTTGTAGATGGGTGTTGGCAAAGAACTAAACCTTCTGTTGTTAAGGCAACTCTGGGTTGACATGCAAAAGAGCAGATTTGTCTAGCATAGATTAATCATCGCATCATGGATTCCCTATTTCTTTCGTCAGAATTTATGTGGTCCTCAAAAGGTGGTTATTCTCTAGGTTAGTGGATGGATAAATGAATTTGACTGTAATAGACAAGCAGTCAGATAGATAGATAGATAGATAGATAGATAGATAGATAGATAGATAGATAGATAGATAGATAGATATTTGAACTGTTTACCTAGGCGTACCTGAATTACATAATGGTCTGTGTTGTGTTTTAAAATGCCGTCTCTCGATAGGCTACATGTCATTCTTGGGTTGATTTTAATTGGCTTTCTAAACGTCACTCACCATTATGGCCCGCCCACCTCATGCTCACCTCACCGCGGAACTCAAAGCACAGCTCGAGGTTCAAACCTGAGCTGAAAGCTGTAAACTTAAAACCTGCGCTCTCCTCCACCTTCCGCTTCACTCTCGGATTACATCGGTGCGTCACAGACATTTAATTCGCGATAACCTTCCCAGAAGCGAAGTTACCTAAGACCTGACTTCGGCAGGTAGAAGAAGAAGTGGGATGGCGAACCCGGTGACAGTCACTTGGTCCAAAGTATAAATGTGCTGATAAGGCGTTTTTATAAGTGGACCGTCAGTGACACGACGACAGAGCCGCCGCGCCACGCTGTCATTCTGAACCTGGTAACCGCGGTAGGCACTTTGTATTAATTTTACGCACGGAGACATTTAAATCTATCTTTGAATCATCAAACAAGTCCTAGCTTGTTGTAAGAGAAGTATTGTAACTGAATCAGTCACTTTTATATCCAAACATAAATATGATTATAAAAGTTTGTTTTTTAAAAATAATTCAGCCTTGAGAACCAATAGACGCTTGATGTTTGTTTTGAGTTTACTCTGTCGTCGTAGAAACCCTTGAAAATTCTGTTTCCTGTGCTCATTGTGGATAGACTGACTCATCGATGGGCCTAAGTTTTACACCGTTTTTCCTTTACCAAGTGTCAGTTTGACCTCAGGCAGCTTTGTAGTTCGTATTAAGATGTTGAAGGTTTTTCTATTATGTCATTTACGATATGATTCGGTGATCGGTTTGGTCATCAGCGCATCGCGTTGCTGTAGCAACGAAAAGGGACCCGCATCGCGTACAAGCGTTCAGGTGGAGCCAGGAATGCAAATATTGTGTGTAGTATGATCCTTTCATTCTTATTTTATGTATCTTTTTTGTTGTTCATTTAATTGCGTACAACGTCAAATGTTGCTCCCTGTAATTATTATCAAGCCGGCTGTAGTGTGACTTTAATGCAGCTAAGTTAGACTTTTTAAAATGTTTTTTAGACTAAAGGGATTCACACTCAAAAATGCAACTTCTGTCATCATTTACCATATTAGTGTGTTCCTTCTTCCGTGGAAAGTAAAGGAGATGTTAGGCAGAACAGCCTCAGTCACAGTTCACTTCAATTGCATTTTTTTTCCATGCAGTGAATGTGAAAGGTCGCTGAGGTTTGTCATTCTGCTTACCGTGCTATTTTGTGTTCCACGTTAAGGTTGCAAAATGCAAATACTGTGTTGTATAATAGTTTGCACTCTCATGTAGTTTTTTAGTACCATTTATTTGGTTAATTATTTATTTTCAGACAACAAGAAACTTTGTCAAACATTGTTCCCCATCATATTGTCATCACGATCACTGTGGTTGAGTGGGACTTTCAGAGTGCTAAACTGAAGCCTTTACATGTTTTGAATTGACTTTATGCCATTATGTGGCTTATGAGTTGTTTCAGTAGGTTTTTCCTAAATGTTCTCATGCACAACCATAGGTTGAAGTAAATGATACATGACGCCATGTCATTTGCTGTCTAACCGATGTATTTAATTTGATAAGCTTTCGTTGCCCCCGTGAGATCATGCTTACTAAATCATGTGACTGAAGACCTCAAGGGTTATATTGGTTTTTCCCTCATGAAGTCACTGACTTTATCATCTGCTCTTTTTGTCGGACCCTTAACCACAATAAGCTCTTTATCATTCATGTCCAACAACATTTATTCCATAAGTTTGTGTTTTTCATAACTGTATCTTTGATATGCTTCCTTGCCCTTGGTCCCACTGTACAGCCCTCAACCTACAGCCCATTTACTGTAATGACTAAGTTAATGATTAATGATTGATATGTATTATAAAGATCCAGTCCTCATATTTTGTGCATATTTGTGTGTACATTAGTACTTACACCCACATTCTGTTTCCACATACGTAAAAGTCAGTACGGACAACGTCATTTTCCATTGATGGTTTTGTATTGTTTGTCCCTACAACTAACTCTGACTGTACTGTGTTGGCATCCTTTTCCTCTATGTTTACATCATAAGTTACTCACCCTCATCAGACAAGACAACCTGTTCGCAATGTCACACATGTAGGGATCATGGACTGACAGGCATTATTAAATGCATAGTTCTAGCTCAGAAATTTGATTCAATGATGTATATCTGCAGTAAATGTATATAGAGAGAGAAAGTGGTAAATATACATGTCAGTAAGTTGGGGCATTAAAGGGATAGTTCACCCAAAAGGTAAAAACTTTTGGTCATTAGTTACTCGCTCTCATATCATTCCAAACCCGCAAGACCTTTGTTCATCTTCATAACACAAATTAAGATATTTTTGATGAAATCCAAAAGCTTCCTGACCCTGCATAGACAGCAATGTAAATGACACGTTCAAGGCCCAGAAAGGTAATATCAGTAGTTCAACCTTAATTTTATAAAGCTATGAGAATAATTTTTTGTGCGCAAAGTAAACAAAATAACAACTTCATTCAACAATTTCTTCTATTCTGTGTCAGTTTTTAACTCCGACAGTATATATAATATGTGTTTGTGTATACATAGTTATTATTATCAATACATTTTAAATTATTATTATCAGCAAATGTAAATTTTAAATTGGTTTCATTTATCATGCTTTTTATTGCTCTTTTTTTATAAAACATTAATACTCGAGGCTGTGCATGTTGTAAAAAAAAATCTGTAAAATTTATGGTTAAAAAACGGCAGCTGTGGTTGCCAGAATTTTACCGTAAAAATTACGGTAGCAATGTTTTAAGCTTTACAATTTTAACTTACATTTACATTTAAATATCGATATTATGTTAATGTGCCAACCTAGTGAAATATTGAAATCTGTTTTGTAACTTTGTTATACACTGATAACCACCAAAAGCAGGTGGTGATGAGAAAGTCACATGATGAACCAAAGCCCATCACAAGCAGCATTTAAATATTAACATATATAGAAGGTGCACAGTGTCATTCACACAAACACTAAACACCCTCATGGTAACACAAATGAGACTGAAATAACGCAGTAAACATTATTTCAAAAACATTTGATGTAACATACAACCCTAATGTGCAAAACTGATAAGAAAAAAAGAGTTATTTCAATAAAAAAAACATAAAATTTAAAAAACGTAACACAGGGAATTCTGGGAATGTACATTTTTCAGTTATTCACTGAAAAGTTTACATTCTTTTTCACTTCTGAAAATGGTATACTACCGTAAAAGTTAAATGCAACGTCCCATACAGATTTTCAGCGTATTTAGTAGGGGAACTTACCGTTAACCATTTAACAGGTTTTTACCGTTTTTTACCAAAAAATTTTACCATTAAATTCACTGTAATTTTATACAGTGTACTGCATTACTGTACTGCAGTACAGTAATTTTACCCCGCTTTGTGTCATGGCTAACTCCATTATCACCGTAGTATTTGTGTGCTGTGTCTGTCTTTTGAATCTGTTCTCAGCATAATAATAGGAAAGAAAAGGGTTAAAGGAAAACCCTGCCTTTCTGTATTTGCATGTCTTCCTGACTCTCCCTTGAAAAGAGACCGTGGGAGCTAATAATTGCATGAGGGACAAGGAAACTTATTGTGGGAAAGTCTCACAGTTTATCACAAAAGATTTAGCAACACATTTCAACTGATTATCAGAAATGCGAATAACCTAAAGTGTACATTTACAACTTAGCATGCAGGGCAAATCCGGCTGAATGTTTTTAGTGTGCACAAACATGGAGATGCAAAACCACAGGAATTCATTTTTCCCTAAACACCAACATGCATTCAGACATGCACACGCTCTCGTCTACATACCTCAGTTCAGCTTTAGACAAGTCTGGCTCTGCAAACTAAACAAAATCAGACTTTGAGTTCAGAAACCTTGAGCTGGAGTTACTGGTATTTACATAGAAGTTCTCAAACAAACATAAATTAAAAAAGAAGCGAGCAAGTGGAATGTCCTTGAACACTCTGAAATTTACTGTGAGTGTATGTGTGGAATAACAACATGTTTATCCTGAGGCTAGAGTGGATCCCATATACAAGAGGAGCTTTTGTGTGTGCAGTCTGTCTATTCACCACAAATTTGCCCTGGTGACTCATATCATGAGAATGACCTGAGCATTAGTAGTCTGTGGTGGCGTTCTCTCTCTCCTATCCACATACTCACACTTTTTATTTCTTTATCCTAAAAAAAAAATCAGTGTATGAATGGGTGTAGGTGTGGATGGTAAAGTCATTTTTTAAAGGTTTGTGGTCATTCTCAAGTAGTTTACTGGTTGTGTTTGAGTGGGATTTTTTTTTTTGAGTGGGACAGACCCGTTTGTAAAAACCGCAAACGTCTTTCAAATTAAATGTCAGATTAAGTTTTCACATTTAGACTTCGTTAGTTCTATGGTTTGGGATTGTGATGTCAAATTAAAGTGTCATGACACCGTCCAAAAATGTGGTCCTGTCAGGTTCATTATTGGAGGTATCGATATCGAAACAAATGCTTTATGCAAATGTACACTTGCAGAAATATATTATGTAAGCTCACTGTACATTACATAAATGCATTTTTGTGTTTAATGAACAAATATATGCTGAGTAGGGGTGGGCGATATACCGGTAGACACGATTAACCGGTACAAATGTTTTGGACTATCGTCTCTATCACGGTTACATGCTCACAAGATGTTGCTGTGTTACGTGGTCACGAAAACGTAACGTTTGAATGCGTTTTAAAGCATTGCGGATTAAAAACAAGTGATTTTAAGTTGTTTAAATGCAGTCAGCAGTAAAAGAGAACTAATTTCACTATGGCTGCATACACTGCACGTTTCAGGAGTGACAACTGCATTTAAATACCGGAGTGAGTCCCATAAATTATCGTTCCATGTGTGTACAGAACAGCAGTCACTCCCGCATTTTGAACCACAGCAACATTTTGGCATCTTGCGGGAGTGAATAATAATTTAGTGGTTTGGTATCTGACATTTTTTGACTAAGGACTCTTTTGGTCTGTCGATTTTAACTAAACTACCGCTGATAGACGTGCTGTGTTTTGTTTATGCTTGGGAGGCTGCTTGAACGCTGTCTTGCAGTGTTGCCATGTCCTCATATTTACAATCACTTTTAGGCATTTTGTTTGGTCTTAGCTCATAAAGCTAGGCACTTTATGGAGTTAATAAAGTGGTCTGTTGGGGATGTGAGATATATGATTTTTTTGGTGTCATAAAACTTAAAGTATTTGGGTGTTTTAGTGTTTTTTTTGTGCTTGTCCTTGTTGGGGTTTTTTCAACGAAGATCTGGCAACACTGACACTTTACCACAAGGCTTGAGAGCGCAACTAGCCCCCTGTCAGAATGTGCTAAAGTTAAGACTTCTTTTACTGTTATTTTCTTGCATCTCACATACAGACAAAGACACTTTTCTGATGCACGTTTCAATACGTCATTAACAGTTAGTTGTTTAGTTCAGTTCCGTACACACTGCATAGAATTTCTGTAAATGCGGTTGTCACTACCTGTATTTTTGGGAGTTAATGCGGTTGTCAAATGTGGTTGTCACTCCCATATTTTAGTGAATTGTGTGTGTACAGTACGCGATTTTACCCACACTGAAGTGTCAAAATGCCCTCTTTGCATATATCCATGTAAACACAATAATTTATGTCTAAATTAAAAGTAAACAATGAAGAAAGAAAACATGTAACGGTCTATTGGATCCAGGCAGTTCTTAAAGTTATAGCAGTCTGATATTCCTGCTGTCTGTCATTCATGTAAATCAAACAACAAAAGAGAAAAAATCTCTTGCTGCTCTTGACCAAACCACTTTTGTAACTTTACAAGGTATTAGGGCTGCACAGTTAATCGATTTTCTAATCAAGATTACTACTACTGATGCCACAATTATGTAATCGTTCAAAAGCACAATTACAAAAAAATAATAAAAATTCACTTACATTATTCTGCTGTCTTGATTAATTCAAGGGAATGATCAACAATTATGACTTTTGTCATAATCGTGAAGCCCTACAATGTATGTAGCATTTTTTATTAATTTGTTTAATTTTTTTTTGTCCTGTTTGTTGTCAGCTGTTTATTTGTCTTCAGTGAGCTTTATTTATTTATGTATTTTATTTATTTAGTCATTTAGGCTTGTAGTTTTTTGTGACAAGAATTATGAAATTTCTATGGTTTCGAAAATGTTACCAAATGATACCATAAAGATCTTGTAATGCAAAAATAACTATATTGTGATATATATTGTTACCATCACATAAAATTACTCATATCGTGATATAAGATTTTGATCATATCGCCCACCCCTAATTCTGTTCATTTAAGATCTGAGTCATTTGTACTCGATATCAAAAATGTGTATAAGCATCAAATTATATGTGAACAAGCTTTTATATTTTTAACAACTTAATGCACAAATATATGCTGACTCAAGACTCACACTTGCATGCAAAATTCAGAATTATATTACACTTTGTTTTGAGTGCACAATGCATTACACAAACACAAAATGGATCGTTTTGTATCTGTAATTTAGTGCACAAATATATTTATATTATCAAATATTTTCATTTATACTTTACATAAAAATACATGTGTGTAAGCATCAAAACTGTATAAGCTTTTACATTTTAATAACTTTTGAGACTTATGCTGTTACACTGATGCACAAGTATATATCTAATCTGTTAAATGTGCTCAAAGTGGGTGAATAAATCACCTGACAGCATATCCATAAATCTAGAAACTTTTCCATAAAAATGTTGCACGCAAGATTTTAACAGTTTTGGTTATTGATTGAAAGCCTGTTTCTACATTGTGGGAGCAATACCATGCAACACGTATTTTTGCAACGTGCAAACAAACTCTTGTTTCAGAATGACTTAAACTCACTTTCAAGTTCGTCATTGCAAAATTGCATTGATGTAGGCGAACACTGTACTAGTTTTTTGTATCATTTGCAACACAAGACATATCTGTTTGTTATTAAAAATGTTTACGACCCTTTGATGTGATCCATTAAAGTTAAAATTTTAACTAAGTTCAAAATGAGAGAGAGAGAGAATCATCAGCTGTTTTTGGTCTTAAATGCATACATGTGGGAAAATGTGCTTGCATGTGTGTGTGTGCACGAATGTGAGTTTAAACATATTGCATGGTCCACTGAAAGAAGAAAGGATAGGGGCACAAGAACAGTGTGTCCCAGGTTTGGAACGTGCCCGTGCAGTCAAAACAGGGCGTTCTGAAAACACATACTCTCTCTCGCACACACACACGCGCACACACACACACACACACACACACACACACACATGTTCTGTTTACATGTTTTATGGGGACATTCCATAGGCGTAATGGTTTTTATACAGTACAAACCCTATTTTCTATCGCCCTACACCTACCCTACACCTAAACCTAGCCCTCACAGGAGACTGTGCACACTTTTACTTTCTCAAAAAAATCTTTCTGCATGATTTATAAGCCTGTTTCCTCATGGGGACCTCACAAATGTCCCCACAAGGTCAAAATTTACTGGTATTACTATCCTTGTGGGGACATTTGGTCCCCATAACGTGATAAATACCAGGTGCACATACGCACACACACACACACACACACACACACACACACACACATACATACGAAGCTCAAGTAAGGGAGAAAATAGTGTCTTTAAATTAAAAACAAACCTGATAAATGATATTTGTTTCTTTAGGTCAGGGTTTTGCAACTTTTTGAAGCCAATGACCTAAAATATCAAGGCAGCTATACAAACAGATTTACTTTGGATAAAAATTATGTTTGTGACATCAAATAATTGGCTTTTACATTTTACAAATCAAAATAAACTATTAAAATATTATCTGGATGACAAGTTAGTTTACTGAAATAAAAATGTAAAGCCTGTATCAGATTGGCTGAGAATCATACTGCTCTTATGCATTGTTGTAGTTTTTAATTTTTTACTTTTTTTTTTTTATTTTGTTGTTTATTATATATTTTTATGCTGTATCTACTGTGATATTTTATTCAACTACGTTTTTTTTAATCAGGGACATTTACCTTTGACATCTTTGACATTATTTTGTTCCTACCTAAAATGTTAACATAACATAAGTAATTTATTTTAGAAAAAAAAAGGATATTGATATTACTTGTCATAATTTAGGTATGAAGTATATGAAAACTCCACCTATGCTAATTTGTAACATTAGCACAGATTTCAGTGATGATCTTACTTGTCAAAAGAAAGTCCTGACTTTCTTTGCCTTGCTCACTTGGGTGTCTCTGTTGCCCTCTGCTGGCCATTTATCTAATTTAGGTACTGTAATTTGTGACCCTGAACCACAAAACCAGTCATATGGGTTCATTTTTTTAAATTGAGATTTAAACATCATTGAAAGCTGAAAAAATAAGCTCTCCATTGATGTATGGTTTGTTGGGATAGGACAATAGATATAACTATTAGAATCTGGAAGCTGAGGGTGCACAAAAGTCAAAATATTGAGAAAATCACCTTTAAAGTTGCAAAAATGAAGTTCTTAGCAATGCATATCATTAATCAAAAATTAAGTTTTGATATATTTACGGTAGGAAATGTAAAAAAAAAAAATCTTTATGGAACATGATCTTTACTATCCTTATGATTTTTGGCATAAAATAAAAATAATTTTGACCCATACAATGTATTGTTGGCTATTGCTACAAATATACGCATGCTACTTACGACTGGTTTTGTGGTCCAGGGTCACATTTTGTATTGAGTGTTTCCTGTTTTTGTCTCCACAGTAAGTTAATTGAAAGATGAGTACAGAAGACCAACTCGCACCGCTGTCTCCCAAGACATCACCCACCACACCAACCACGACACCATTTGCTCAACGAAAAGAGAGTAACTCCTCATCAGAAGACAACAGACAGGTAAGACAAACAACCTGAGATATTGAGGACGTAATTGATGTTTGCTTATATATCTAGTGTGGAAATAATACATGTTTTGTATAGCAGTGGCTATGATGATGTTTTGACGCAGTTAGTTTTTTTTGTAATGTCTCGGTATGATTTAAATCAACATCTACAGCAGTTTTTAACTGTTTTTAATAAGAAAAATCCATGCTCTTTTTTTATCTAAGTTACATCTCTTTGATCTTCTTGTTTTTTAGGACAGCTGGGAGTTGGTTGAGGACTTGCGGGGACTGACAGGAAATGTTCAGAAGCCTGAGAAGCAGGAAGGTTTGATGTTGAAAAAAAGGAAGTGGCCAATGAAAGGCTGGCATAAGGTGATCACATGATGTTTTCATTGACTATAATGAGATTTGAATACATACACCACACCACAATGGTGCTAAAAAGGCTTTTCTCTGTGTCTCTCTATGTTGAACAGAGATACTTCCTGCTTGAAAAGGGCATCCTTACATATGCCAAGACTGGGACTGATGTAAGTCTCATCCACATGCTTTCTTCAGGGCTTATGTGGAGTAAACTTGCTTGAATCCTGTCAGTGATGCTCTTTCATTGATTCCTCAGCTGAAGAAGGGAAGGTTACGAGGTCGCATTGATGTTGGTCTCTCTGTCATGGCCATGAAGAAGAAGTCAATGTGCATCGACCTGGACACAGAGGACAGTATCTATCACCTCAAGGTATCGGCACACGCTCACCTACAAAATAGGCTGATTTTTTTTTGAGAATACATGTTGTATTTATTTTGATGTTCACAGGCGAAGACTCGGGATCTGTTTGAACAATGGGTGACGCAACTACGCCATCATCGAATGTTCCGTCAGAACGAGATCGCCATGGAGCCTCCCGAGCGACAGCTGCAATCTGACCCCAACTCCAACAGACGAGTATTTACCCTCCTTATACAATCATCAATTACAAGTGTAATATAAAAGTCAGTCTTTAGACCCAACATCCCATTAAATAGAATAAGAGCCTGTATAGCTGTAAGGAAAGTTAAAATAATAACGTGATCCACTGCTAAGCTGAAATTTTGCTTGAAACTGACAGTTTACTACTTAAGTTATTAAAATATGTGACCCTGGACCACAAAACAAGTCGTAAGTAGCACGGGTATATTTGTAGCAATAGCCAACAATATACTGAATGGGTCAAAATTATCGATTTTTCTTTTATGCCAAAAATCATTAGGATATTAATTAAAGATCATGTTCCATGATGATATTTTGTGCATTTCTACAGTAAATATATCAAAACTTAATTTTTGATTAGTAATATGCATTGCTAAGAACTTCATTTGGACAACTTTAAAGGCCATTTTCTCAATATTTAGATTTTTTTTTGCACCCTCATATTCCAGATTTTCAAATAGTTGTATCTAGGCCAAATATTGTCCTATCCTAACAAACCATACATCAATGGAAAGCTTATTTATTCAGCATGTATAAATATCAATTTAAAAAAATTGGCCCTTATCACTAGTGGTCCAGGTTCACATATGTCATGGCTGATATTGTATTTTATACTGTTTTGCCTTTAAAAGCAACAATAAAGTTTTCCATTTGGAATTGTACATGATTAGTTAAATCAGAACATCTGGATGTATAGTATGAAAAATAGCTTGTTTATGAATTTAAAGTAATAAGCATGTTGCTAGACTGAACACTAATTGAAATAAAATTAATCATTACTGATGTGCATATTGATGTGCAATTACTGGGTTGCATATTGTGCACCCTTCTTAACAACAACAATATTTAACAACACCTATATTTAATATTGATAATAATAAGAAATGTTTCTTGAGCACCAAATCAGAATGTTAAAATGCAGCATTTCCATCACAGGAATAAATTACATTTTAAAATATATCAAAATATAAAAAAAAAATACATTTTATTTTATTACATTTTATTAAGTTATTTATGATCAAATAAATGCATCCTTAATGAACATTGAAAATCTCACTGAACTTTTTAACAGTAGTAACTCTTTCGTATTATTTCCAAGTCACACAGCAATATGCACAGATAACCTATTTTGCATTTTTTTGTTTTTTATTACCAGCGTTCATTTCTCTCCAAGCAGCCTTCAGCCCTGTTGAAGAACAGCTGGCGGCAAAACTCTCAAGACATGGAAAAGTGCTGCAAAGGTAGATGCAAAAACCTGCACTGACACACTGACACTGACATTCTGCAGTTTTAATCATGGCAAAAGTACTGTGCATCTAATACATAGAGAACATTTTAGAGAAGTGGTTTTCCTGACATTACTAAGAAAATGAAACCCTAAACGGTAACATTTTTAGATCTGTCAGAGTGTGAGTCAGCGCTGCTGGAATTAAATCTGCTGCTGAAAAATATGGAAGTTCTTCACAGAACGTTCTCAGCACCTGCCATTAACTTACTACAGGTAGGGCTGTTCGCATGTGTTTTATTGAATGTATGTTTTAATAGTTTTTCATAAATATGTGTTAAAGTTCGGTCTGCGTGAGTGGGTTTATTAAAACTGATCATTTATTTGGAGACATCCAGATAAATCCTAACATAAATAAAAATCTCATACATAAAATAAAAAGCATTTTTATTAAATGCAAAAATAAACACTCTTTGGGTTTGGTAAGACTTACGAAATTTTCGCTTATTATTTAGACAAAAAAGTAAATGTATATGTGTGTGTGTGACCCCAGACTGAAGGCTCCAAAAAAGAGAAACGAGGACACAAAAAATGGAGATCAAAGAATTATAGCAAGGAAAATAAAAGCATACAACAGGTAAAATAGCTCTGTTTCTAAATGCACTGTACACACAGACTCTGCATCACACACGCTCTCTCTCATTCATTTCAACCGATCTGTTGTTTTCCAGCAAAATCTTGACCCTTCATCTTCCCGTCTGCACGTATCTCATCCGAACTTGATATACTCAGAGCCTGTTTCACCAGACTCATGTCTGGATAGTCCAGACTCACCAACAGAAGCCTCTCGAATGCAGGAGGAGTTCTGTCGGCTCGCTGGCATGGGTGAATATGAATGCTCACATGCATGGTGTACTGTTTTAGGCATATTTATGTTAATGACAGTTTTAAAATAAAGCAATAGCGTCCAATAAGATTAGTTTTGATGTAGTATCAAAATTGGTATTGATAATCCTGAAATTTCACTTTTGTTATCAGTAGCGGTGGGCAATATGACCAAAATAAGGTCTTTATGAAATCAAATTTATGATACCATAGAAATTTCAGAATTCAGTATATTCATAATACAGTGTCAATATCAAAAATGAATACTAGCCTAAATAAAAGAAAAACTCAAGCTCACTAAAGACAAGTAAACAGTCAGTGATTACATAATAAGAAACTAATTACAAGCAATAGGACAAAAAAACTACAGTAGAACAAGTAAATAAGAAATGCTACATACATTGTATAAAGTAATGAAACGTATTTAAAAAACAGCATATTCTTCACTGTGTAAATTAAAGGAGAAGTCCACGTCTAGCACAAAAAAGTACAGATAATGTACTTACCCCCTTGTCATCCAAGATGTTCATGTCTTTCTTTCTTCAGTCGCACAGAAATTATGTTTTTTGGGAAATTTTTTTTCCATATAGTGGACTTCTATGGTGCCCCGAGTTTTAACTTCCAAAATGCAGTTTAAATGTGACTTCAAATGATCCCAAATGCGGTTGTAAATGATCCCAGCCAAGGAAGAAGGGTCTTATCTAGCAAAACGATTGGTTATTTTCATAAAAATGATACAATTTATATACTTTTTAATGTCAGACGCTCGTCTTGTCTCGCTCTGCTTGAACTGTTTTTTTTTCCATTTCATAACAGTTAGGGTATGTCGAAAAACTCCCATCTCATGTTCTCCCTTGACTTCAAAATCGCCCTATATTGCTGTTTTACCTTTTTTATTAAGGGAGTCGATACGTCTGCAGCGATGTAGGATGATTTTGAAATGATTGTTGAAATATTTTCCTCAAAAAACATAATTTGTTTACGACTGAAGAAAGAAAGACATGAACATCTTGGATGACAAGGGGGTGACTACATTATCTGTATTTTTGTTCTGGAAGTGGACTTCTCCTTTAAATTTATTTCTTCTTATTAAAGTTACAAAGGTGATTTAGTCAAGAGTTGTTGTTTGATTAACATTAATGATAGACAGCAGAAATATTAGACTGCTGTCACTTTAAGAGCTGCCCGGTTCCAATATACTGTACTGTTACACACATTTCCTATCTCAGCTGTTTGCTTTCACTTAAGACCTAAATTACTGTTTTTACAAGGATACTTGCAAAGACAGGCATTTTGACACATACGAGTGTGTGTATTTAACCTTTCAAGACCTATAAAGTGTCAAAAATAACTCCGTTTAATACTCCCATGCTCTATGAGCACTGTCTTCACGTGCGCGTGCCTCTCTGACACTGCTCAGAAACAGCCTCTCAGACAGCTTACAGCATGTGATGAAATGATACGTACTATTTCCTCTTTTCACTGTTTTCCCTCTCTTCTAGTTCATTCCACTCTTCGGTCAGCGTACACTTCCCTTTGCTCAGAAAGAGACAGAGTCAGAAACACATTGGACTGTATCAATGAGAAGGTATACAGGCAACAATTTTTTTATCTGTCTTTCACTGCATATGCTCAGTTGTTATTGGCTATAATCAACAAGGCTAATTATGTCTCAAATTTTCTCAACCAATCAGGACAACAGCGATGGGTCACGCCCTCTCCTGCAGCAAATGTCCAGTGAGAGTCGAGGGTCAATCCCTGAATCCCTGTCAGAGTTCTTTGACGCTAAAGAGTATCTGCTGTCTGGCAGCTCGTCTGAGAATGAGGTCAGAGAGGTCAAGCTGTCAAATCACACATTTGCATGAATCACCTGTCAATGATTTTGTGACTTAAAATTTCAACGTTTTTCATTAAAAAGAAGGTAAATGTGAGGCACCGTGAACTGAATTTCAAAATGATGTTCAAAACTTACACATGAATTTCTTGTTGTGACCAGGTGTCTGATGATGATTCGTACACCAGTGATGTGAGTGACAGCACGTCAGTGGAGTTTTGCAGGAATGAGAACGGCAGCGCAAAGGAGATTTTAAGTGAGCTACTGCCCAAGTTCACCATAATGAAGCTTCACCTTTCTTTACAACCATAGTTAATGGATTGCATATGTTTTTGTGTCATCAGGTAATGGCAACAGCTGTAATGCAGTGCGATGCGGTGCGGTGATGCGGCGAGACCGTTTGCCGAGTGCACGCATAAACGAGAGTGTGAATCTGTGGAGTATTCTGCGTAGTAACATTGGTAAAGACCTGTCGAAAGTTGCCATGCCCGTCCAACTTAATGAGCCCTTGAATACTCTGCAGAGACTGTGTGAGGAAGTTGAGTACTGCCACCTGCTGGACACCGCTGCAAACACACACGACCCACACATGCGCATGGTGAGGTCATTTAAAATCATTTACTCACTCTCATGTCATTCTGTGTCTGGAAAACTGTTTGTGTTTAAATGAATAGATGAGAAATTTCAGCACATTTTATTCTATGCTTGTGTGGTTTGTCTGTAGGTGTATATAGCAGCATTTGCTGTATCCGCATATGCGTGTTCGTTCACTAGAGCGGGAGGGAAACCATTTAACCCTGTACTAGGAGAGACATACGAGTGTCTCCGGCCTGATAAGGGCTTTCGCTTTATTGCTGAACAGGTAAGCGTACAAATTTCTTTTATTTCTGTCAAAACGCAATGATGTGTGCACTCACATAACCCGTTACATTGTGTACCTCAGGTCAGTCACCATCCACCTGTGTCTGCTTGTCATTGCGAATCTAAAAACTACACATTTTGGCAAGGTGAGTGAAGCACACTTGACTAGCGTCATGACTTTTAGCATTTAGCTTGATTTTTAATGTTTTCTATGTATGTCCACTAGATGTCCGGTGGAAGAATAAGTTTTGGGGAAAATCCATGGAGATCGTTCCTATGGGAGTCACTCATTTAGAGTTGTTAGGGTGATTTAATTTTATCCTGAATTGTTCTGATTCCCATTCACTTCCATTTTTCCATCCTGCATTCTCCACTGTATCTCACTCACTTTCTTTCACTCATACATTCATTTTCAGTTGTGGGGATCGCTATGAGTGGAGTAAGGTCACTTCATGCATTCATAACATTCTGAGCGGTCAGCGCTGGATCGAACACTATGGGGAAATGTCAATTAAACACTCTACCACCACGGGAGATGTCAGTCATTGCAAAGTCACTTTCCTTAAGGTGTGACTATCAAGACATGCAAAACAGGCTTTAATTCCATATATGTGTGTGTAGCTGTGTTTGTCTTACCTAATCTTCCTCTTTTGGAACAGCTTTTTGGAATCATTTTATGAATGATTTCCTGTTTTTTTTGTCTTTTGATTTGTCTATTCAGTCGAGATCTGGAGGTCTGAATGCTAATGAGGTAGAGGGTGTGGTCACGGATTCAGATGGGCGTGTCATTCACTCACTGTTTGGCAAATGGAACGAGGCCTTGTATCTGGGCAAACCACCTTCGGCAACTTGCATCTGGAGAGCAAGTGAGTTTCAGACCAGTCCAGAAGAGTCTGTTCAGCTGTATTTAAAGGGATAGTTCACCCAAAAATGAAAATTACCTCATGATTTATTAACCCTCAAGCCATCCTCAGTGTATATGAATACAATCGGAGTTATGTAAAAAAAAATGTTCTGGCTCTTCCAATCTTTATAATGCCAGTGAATGGGTGTTGAGATATTGAAGCCCAAAAAGTGCATCCATCCATCATAAAAAGTACTCCACTCACCTACATCCTACGTTATCCGCAGGAACGCCACTCTCTCGTGAATGCGCATACGACAGTTAGCAGAAGCTAGAGATTCAGTTTATAATGTTGTAAATATGGATATTTTTCTTATACAAACACATTGATTAACTTCAGAGAGTCTTTATTAACCCCCTGGGGCCGTGTGGTGTACTTTTATGCTTTTTTTATCTCAACACCCATTCACTGTCATTATAAAGCTTGGAAGAGCCAGGACATTTTTTTTAATATAACTCAGACTGTATTTGTCTGAAAGAAGAAAGTCATATAAACCTAGGATGACTTGAGGGTGAGTAAATCATAGGGTATCTTTAATTTTGGGGTGAACTATCCCTTTAAATGTTTTAAGCATCTAAATTATATTTATGTTGTATCTCAGATGAATTTGTGGATAATGTCCTCAAGAGGGCGCTAACACAGCACCATTTTTGTCTTTGTATGTGTGCATGTAGATCCCATGGCTGAGGACCATGAGCGGTACTATGGATTCACCCAGTTTGCAATTGAGTTAAATGAATTAGAGGAGGGTTTAAAGCCACTTTTGCCCCTGACGGACACCCGTTTTAGGCCAGACCAAAGGTATAGACATAATTAGAAACATTATGACTTATGCATATACAGTTAAGGTCAAAAGTTTACATACATCTTGCAGAATCTGCAAAATGTGAATTATTTTACCAAAATAAGAGGGATCACACAAAAAAAAAAAAGTACTTTTTTTTTTTTTTTAATACCTGAATAAGATAATTAACATAAAAGATGCTTACATATAGTCCACAAAAGAAAATAATAGTTGAATTTATAAAAATTACCTCGTTTAAAAGATTACATACACTTGATTCTTAATACTGTGTTGTTACCTAAACGATCCACGGATGTTTTTTTTTGTTTTGTTTTGTTTAGTGATAGTTGTTTATGTCCTGAACAGTTAAACTGCCCGCTGTTCTTCAGTAAAATCCTTAAAGTCCCACAAATTCCTTGGCTTTTTAGCATTTTTGTGCATTTGAACCCTTTCCAACAATGACTGTATGATTCTGAGATCCATCTTTTCACACAGGACAACTGAGGGACTCATATGCAACTATTACAGAAGTTTATTTTGGTAAAATAATTTACATTTTGCATATCCTGCAAGGTCTACATGTAAACTTTTGACCTCAACTGTATGTTGTTTCAAAATGAACTCTTCCCATTCCTAAAACCAGTTTTGTTTGACATTGGTTACTTATTGGTCCTCTTTTTGTTAGATTACTTGAAGAGGGTGATATTGCCGGAGCAGAAGAACAGAAAGAAAGAATTGAAGTCCTCCAACGAGAGAGGAGGCGAGTCCTACAAGAAAACAACATGACACACTCGCCCCGATTTTTTAAGTAAGTGACTCTTACGAACACAAAGATGCAGTTGTGTCGGGTGCGTCACGAGTGTCTGTTCGTAATTCTGTTTCTTTAATTCAATCAGGCGTGCTGAAGACGACTCGTGGGTGAGCAATGGCACTTACTGGGACCTCAGGAAGGACCCTGGATTCAGCAAACTAGAATTTCCTGAGCTCTGGTGACCACCAGTGGATTTGTGTCATTGACTTTTCCGTTTCTGCTCTGGCTCTCGTTATTTGTTTGCAATCCTACTGAACACTGTGGGATTTAATGCACCATGCTTAGGTTGATGCTTTTGTATTGGTATTTATCTTTGTTAAACAGACACATTTACAGCACAAGCTAGAAAGTACCTCCTGAAACACATTCATGCCTTAAACTGCCTAGCTGATGTTTAGAAGGAAATGCACTGACCAATGACTTTGTAAGTGTCTGGATATAATTAGTGTTTTTATATTCAATATGCAAAGTGCAAATCCTATTCATTCATCAAGTTAATTTAAAAAAGATCCTCAAATCGAATCAATTAAAATAAATTACACAATATTAAGATTAATTTAGAATCCTTAAAACTAACAAGTTCACCCTAAAATGAAGAAATAAGAAATTATTTTTGTACATTAAGCCTATATTTTGGACCATTATAGGTTTTTTCCGTTATGACATTATTTTTTATTGTCATTCTCATTACTGTAATCTGAAAAAGATGGTATATTTAAATTGTAAAGTGTTTATATGGTAGTATTTGTTATGCTACCTTTCATTGTTTTTCTTTTTAAATCGGCACAAAATGTAATTTAAAAAGTCTAAAGTATTACACTAATGAGAATTTAGCGTACTTAATCGTCATTAATGTCGACTGGGAAATAAAAAAAAATAGGCTTGATGCTCTTTTATACAAAATATAAATTCTTATTTGTTTTTTTATTAAATAATGATTGATTTTGAGTGATTTTTGAGTGACCTGGCCTGAATGCTTTAATGAGATTTACACCAGGAGTGTTCGTACTGTAAGCATTTGAAAGGCACAGTTCATCAATTGCAGACTCTTATAATCAGGGAATACAGAAATCAAAAAATATATCTATAAATATTTTTGCACATACTACAATGATGATTTATGCATATTTAAGGGACTTTCTTTCAATGGTTAACAGAAAACTAATATAGCAATTTCTAAAATGTATGTTTGAAAGAAACTGTCTCAATTAATGATTGTGTGATGAATGAGAATTTAGTGTTGTGTACATACTTGTCCTCCTTTTCTGTGTATGTATGTAAAAGAGAGCGAGCGATAGTCTATATGTGCTGCTTGGTGTGTCTGTTACACTTGATAACTGTTCTGTTTCGCTGTGGGTGTGGTGTTTTACATGCGATAAACACAGCATTCCTTTCCTTCATCAAGACTTTAAACAAATCGAGGACTGTTGCTTTCAGAGGATTGGGAATAGATTGCATCAGTGTATGACTGACCACTCGTTCTGTTACACAATAAATGTAGTGAGCACAAATCTAAGGAACTTTCTCTGTTTTATTACACAGATGCTTTTAGATATTCATCTATTGCTTAACTTTTATGACGATGGTCCATTAATAGAAAATGGATGGTGAGATTGTGTAACACTAGAAAGATCCCTTTTCTGGACACGAGGGATGATTTTCATTCAAATTCTTTTAAATGGAGGTCATTTCATAAACACATATGCACACAATGAACGTCACTGGTGTTTTCCAGACCAGGAGCTGTGCTCTCCAAAATATTATGAAGCAAGAAATCAGCTTCAAAATTGATGAATTTGAGTTGGTATTTGAAGCATTCACATGTTACTTTACATATTTAACTGTACAAATGTTCAGAATATATAGTGAGTACATTTAAGTAGCCTTACCACAGCTTCCCTTACGACTATAGCAATGTGTAAATTCCCACGAAAGCTAAGCCCTCATTTATTTTTAACCTTGTGAAAACCTTTGTACAGACAGATGTTCTTGATGAAGGGCTTGACTGTCATACACTAATTAGTTCGTGCAGTTTTATTGTAATTATCATTTAAAATAAATGATAATTACAATAAAATATGTACTAAATTAAAAAGTAACATTTAGTGTGGGCTAACCTAATTTGTGCATGTAATCATCTGTGACTGCCCTTGCACACTAGTAACAGTAAGAAGAACGTAAACAGCTTTTTTCACCACTGTGGTTAACGAGTTAGGGCTATGTTCCTTTTTGACTTCCAATGCCCCTTTTGTCCAAAACGATATTCGAAAAGCCTTAGTCCTGGTTTTGGTTCTCCTAGATTCTTTAATATAATCTAAAATAATGATAAATAAAGTTTAATGAATGTAAACAAAAGCACGTAGAAGGCTGACGTTGATCTGGGAGCTACACAGTAGTGAGCTGCAGTTGCACTTTATAGTATGGGCTGGTATGTTGGCCCCATGCAGCTTCCGCCCTGCGTACGGACAGCATGTGTTGCTTCCGCTTAGCATGCCAATCTCACATCGTGACATCTTCGCTTTTCATATGCACAAAACACTTCCTTCACCATCATAACCAAAGTTATGTGTTTGTTTATAATAATAGCCTATCACCTCATCACATCTAAAGTTATTTATCACGTCTATTTGTTTGTCATTCTGTCCGCTGCATTCGGTCAAAAACATAACGCTGAATTTTAAAACTTACTAAAACTACTAAAACTTTACTAACAAAGCGTTCCAACTTTTGATTACGGTTTTATTCTTTATTCTTTTCATTATTTAATGATTCGCTTTAATTAATCTGTGTTAGTTAATTTATTTGTAAGAATGATTTTATAGCCCATCTAGGCTAAAACCTCGCTTTAATTTTTTTTTTCGTTTTGCTGGAGCCTTTAAAAATCAAAGAAAGGACAAGTCTGTGCTTGTCCCAGCTATTATTTATAGTTACGTTCATATGATTTCGATTATGGAACCCGAACTTGAGCCAGAAGCCAACTTTTTTAAATCTCCTGAAGAGCAGCACCGCCTCCTCCTCACAGACGGGTCCAGTAAAAGCGATGCTATCGCGTTACTTGTGAAGGGGCTTTTCAGGAGGCGAGGAGACATTTCAGTGTGCGTGCTTTTTCTGATGCGAGAAGTACTGTGTGAATTTGTCTTTTATACAAAAACGTTTTTATATAAGTTAATCTATCGCTGTTTCTGCTCTCTTTTGTCTGTGGGTTTACAGCGCATCAAACTGCAAACTGGTTCTCTGACTAACAGCGACAGGTGTGTATTTATAAACAAATTAACAATATTTAATCGGTTTAATCTTACGCTTAAGATTTAAAACTTGACTGAATGACTTTACTGTAATTTACTGTAATAACAATGTAAACGAATTTAACAGACCGCATGTTTATATGATGTAAAGGAAGTGGCAAATGTTTGGAAATGAATGCTGCTCTGTAGTGCGCATGTTGTGACTTAAGGTGCGTTCACACCAGACGCGACTTGCGCGAATAAATCGCGCTATTCGCGCGTAGTTGGACGCTTGAACATTTTGAGTTTACTCGCTTCATTCGCGCGTGAAATTCGCTTCATTCGCGCATGAAACTCACTTCACAACAGAAGCGAATTCGCGTCATGGGAGTGGCTTCTGCGAGGGACATTCTAAAACGCTTAACGTGAAAAACGCTTAACGTGGCTTAACGTACATAAACAACGGCCAGGAAAACTCAAATTTTTGTCAAACCTTACTTGTGATAAACACTAACTACTGTCAAAAGAACGAGCCCTTA
>JAHKKF010486453.1:0-23350 GCA_019740295.1 Labeo calbasu | reverse complement strand
CAAAACCAGGGAGAGCAGTCCGAAAAGTAACAAATAAACAAGGAAATGAAACCAGACAGAACTATGGCAAAACGATGGCAAAACAAAGACAAAACTATTATCAAGAAACAAAACCGTGAAAAGACAAAAACAGGGCAAAGGAAACAGGGAAAAACGCTTGGTAGAGTCCGCATGAGCAAAACAATACTTTGCAGCTTCCTGTTTGAAAATGGCCTCCTTATATTGCCACCAAACAGGAAGCTACCAATGAAGCAGCAGAGGGAGCAGCAACAGTCAGTCAGTGGGTGAGGGCTCCCTCTGCTGGCGTGGCGTTACAGAATTATAGAAATGTGAGTGAAGAAGGAAGGTAGAAAAGACATTAGACATAAGACATAGACGTACAAACATTATATTAAACATTCAATATATAGTTGACACTAGTATTGTCAGAATATTTCTATTATTGCCTTTCTATAAAGACATTATTATCGTAGTAGGAATGTCCCATTTTGATCATCCTTCAATTAAAAAATACTGATATATGAAGTGCATAAAGACATTATAGTGTAATAAACCTGTGGTGAGTGTTTTTTTTTTTGTTTTGTTTTTTTTTTTATTTGTGCTTGCGTGGTTTAGCAGTTAAATGTGTGCCACAGCCTATTTGATCAAGTAAAAGTATCTGGGATACATGATTTATTTTGAAATTGTATGGGTTTATTCTGTATGGACAATTGAAATTGTTTGGGTTTGTTCTGTATGGACCTTTTTTTCGTGTGCAAGTCTTAAAAAAGGTTTTTAAAAACTGCAGAAACCCTGTGAAAAATATTATGTACTTATACAATATTAGTCATTTTGTGTTACTCTGAAGAAAAAAACAAAAAACAAAAGCATTTTGTATGCCTTTAAGATGCACTCAAATGCAAATGTAACCATGAAATTTAACATTTTCATTTTCATTTGTCAGGTGAGCAAGCTTCTGAAACAGTTCATGCTTCAGCACGTGACTCCAGAGTTACAGAAAGACAGCAAAGAAAGGAGTACTTTCATCAAGGAGCCACTGAAGGCTGCTCTTATTATGCTGTATGTGTGGAAACAGTATCATCTAGAATTAGATAATGGAACTCTTTCTCATCTTTGCACTGCCCTTTGCCTACCAAAATTACCTAAGGATGAGTTCCTGTCTTTCTGGACTGACATAATGGAATCATTCTCAACGATAAAAAAGTGAGTACAAGTATTTCAGTTCTACATGAATTATGGAGAGGAAGAGTGTTACAAAACAAATGCCCTTGGGATGCATGTTTTAGTTTAGTTTGAGCAAACTTTTTTTTTTTTGTTTGCTTTTGTTTTTTTGTTATAAAAAGTCAAGAATTTCAAGAAATAATTGGCATTAGAGCTTACACTACATGGCTAATGTGCTCCAGAGCAGGTTTTGTTCTGATTAATATACTGCAATAATCTTCAATTGTCTGATCTTATAACCTTGAAATATAGTAAATAGTTCTCTGGAAACCAGATGCCCTTAACTGTGTTGTCGTGGAGCCATGTGGGTGTGTAATTATTAGTGGTAGATGAAGTACACAAATCAAGTAATTGAATAAATTAAATGATAATAGTATTTTACTAAAATACTAAGTACTCCTTTTCAAATTTTCTCAATAAAAAACACAAAAATGTATGTGTTTTTTTTTTTTTTTTTTTTTATGTACTCAAAGAGATAGTTCACCCAAAAATAAAATTTCCTTTTAATTAAATCTGATTTCTGGTCAACAGATAAATTCTCAAAAGAGTGCAGAGAGGCAGACAAGTCTTTTAACAATACCAAGTTCCTCTGTTTTATATTGCTTAGGTTTTTGAGTTGTAGCTTTAACTGAAAGTAATCAAATATTATATATTTTAACAGCTCCCAATTAGAACCAAAATTATTCTTAACTTGAGCTTGAAGAAATAAATTAATAATATAATTATTAATAAAATAATCCTAGATATCACAGACCAACAAATTTCTGCATCCTCTAATAAAACAGTTAAATTTCCAGTATGAGCTATATGTTCTTGAGTAAGCAGATTGGTTATCAACAGATAGAATGATGGATTTATGATCAGACAATGGAGAAGGCAATATTTTAAACCTAGTGACATAATTTGTCTTCCAGAAAGTTCAATCACGGCACTGACAAGTGAGTTAACTAACAGTTAAAACTGTCCACGTAAACTTCACAAACACAAAAAATAAAATTGGAAATATAAGCATAACTGATCAGAAAGTGCTTAGCATAAAAATATGTGTAATATTAAATGAAATGCACTTACATTTACAAGCAAATAGACAAACATTCAAGGACTGATTCACCCATGCTGTCAAATTCATGCCATTTTCTGCCTCGTCTTTGGTCTGAGTCTAAATGGTTTCCTCGGTTTAGTTACATCATTCAGGACCGTTTGCCTAAGGCTCTGAATTACAGGTGATAATGTTGTAATTAATGTTCAGTTTCTTGCTCAGAACAATCGTTTCTCTTCATAAGACCTCATTACCCATCGTCATGGGTATTAATTTTGTGCTCCGTGACAGGCTTTTTTTTATTTTAAAAACAGGCAGCTGTTAATTTGCATTGTATGAATCACTAAGGACTAGGGATTCAACTAAAAAATATTCTTTACTGTTCTACTGAGGAAAAAAAGACACATACATCTTGGGACACAAATGTAGACATGCCAGCATTCAAGCATTTCATACACAAGTTTGCATCCATACAGCTTGCCGTTTAACAGCAGATTTACTTCACAAACAAATGACAGTCATGACCTAAATATGATTTATATTTATCAATAATAAATTCAGCATTAGTAATCAATACTAAAATTATGAATACTCAAATTAATAATCATTGCTAAAATTTGGCATTAATAACTTTTTTAATTTAATAGTAAATTATGTGATGTTAACTGATCACTCAATATGACCAGATCATTGAATAGTTGTTGAATTGAATTAGTTGTTGATTTAGAGCACAGAACATATGCATTCGATTAGTCCAATTTGTGAACTAATCGTTCTGTGATTTGCAAACCAATTTAACAGGTTTGTGACAATATCTTCAGTTCAAAATAACAAGAAATGACATGTTTTTATGAAATGTAGTCTAGTAAAACGTACAGTATTATGCACTGTAATGTAGTGAAGCAGTAGCAGGTATAGAAAGTAGTTGGTGGGAGGACCTCTAAAAGTCTGGGTGGGCCTGAATAATTTGCATCACCTGGCTCAATTTGAAAAAATAAAAAATAAATAAATAAAAAAATTATGGACTGTTCACTGCATGTCAGCACAAATGCTCTTGACTTAAAAGATACCACTAAATCATTAACAAGAGGATATCACAATGTCTGAGTCGTATGATCAACAACCTACATTGCGTTACAGTACATATACATAGCCCAGAGGCCTATTTACACGTAGCTCCATAGCTCTCTGGAAAGAGCAGGAGAAAAAGCTCTCTGAAATGAATCTAAGATGGATTGCAATTCAGTTGCGGGAAACACTAGGGGTGGGAATCTTCGGTACCTCATGATTCGATTCAAATCGATTCTTGGGGTGACAATTCGATTAAAAATCAATTCACGATTTTTCAGAATAATTTTTATGCACACTACACACAATACATCAAACACACCAGTATTTTAATACAAAAAGGAACCTTGGGAGAAATCAGGCGTAGTCCGGAGAAAAGTTCTCCTCTGGCCAGACGAACCAGCAGTGTGTTCCAGGCTGCAGCAAAGTCAGATTGTGCAGAGGACACATCTGGTTCCCGTGGTTTTGTGCTGATGGGTGTCTAGGTGACGGGGTCTTCGCTGGGGATCTGTCTCTGGTACTCATCTAGTTGATGTGGTCTCCACTGACATTCAGACTTTTTAAGTCCTTTGTAGAAATCTTACAGCAACAGTTCATAACATTGCAGGAGAAATATGCATAGGAAAGAAGAAAAACAACAATACTAATAAAAAGTCAGACATAAAAATAGTTTTGTGTTGTATTGTATTGTGTAAAACATGAGGTTGAAGATTAGCAGATAGTCTATCAATTCATTAAATGATAAGCTGTTTCCTCTAAAAAGCTGTTTATTCAGCGTAGTAAGGTCTCTCCTCCTTTGACATCCATTAAAAAAAAAACGCCCTCTGGTCTCCTTTCCCACATACTGCCAGACCAAAAGTGTTAGCATTAGCCATTACATTTTTTTGGCTAATGGTTGCAGGCTTGCCTTCTAGCGGCTTTGATAGAAACTTCCTGCCAGGTGTGTTGATGCACGTTGGAGCTAAACCTTCCAGAACCGAGTCTGGGCACCCCTCTTTTTAAATGTACTTGCAGCCTAAAACAGCAAAATAACCAAAACCCACAATGGCGCTAATGTTGTTACCGCTGCTCTGACAATTAACAACGTCTCGGTTATGTATGGTAACACTCGTTTCCTGATGGAGGGAATGGAGATGATGTGTCAAGTGTACGACTCTAGGGGTTGCCTTTTCCTCCTCGTAACTTTCCAATACCCAAGACTTGACCTGCTCTCACAATTGGACAGCCACCATAAAGGCAGAGGTCCTTCAGCCGGAGCCTTTCTTCTTAGTAAGTAACAGAATATAATAGACGGCTGGGAATCTTGGTACAAACATTGGGCCCCCAAGCAGAGAGGGCGATTGTGGTGCACTCCCCGCAAAATGCCCCTTGACAAGATCCCCCCCCAGGCTCGTGTCCAGGGCCTGTGAGGTGTACAAGGCCAAAGTGTTATAAGATCTGCACGAGGGTGGTCCTGACCTAGAGCTGCAGGAACTGCATTCAGCGACCGATTACGATCTCTGACCTATGACAGTTGCGGCACAGACTCTGGGAAGGCCGATGTCCACTTGGTCCAGGAGTGCCACCTGTTTCTTAACCATGCAGAAATGCGGGAAGCTGAGAAGTCCGCTTTCCCGAAGCCCCATTTCCCAGGTCTTTCTATTCGGCGACACCTTGGAAGAATTTGCACAGCAGTTCTTCACGGTGGAAAAGCAGGCAGGAGCCATCATATATCTTGCCTCAGGTGGGCCCCAGGCCAGCAGTAGCCAGGCCTGGGGCCAGGCTCGCCCAATGGTCAAAGTTCTCGCAGAAAGGTGGCAACTCCAGCCCGTCAGTCGATTACCTAGAACCCTCAAAAGGTTTCGAAGTGTTCCTCAGACAAGCAACACAGGGGAGGCGGGCCAACTGACCTACCCAGATCCACTCTCGACCCGGGGATGAGGGGTGGATCCGGCCCCATTCCGACCATCTGTCCTCTGGCAGACAGCCACTATAGGGTCAGTAAGAGCATTTCCTTCTCCTCTTGGTTACTATAGCTCTCCATGAGACGGCCAAATGCTGAGACTGCAGACCAGGATGTGTTGGGCACTCACCTGGTGTCTCCACATGTTGGCAAGGCACTCCGTGTTCTGCCCAAGTTCAGTGGCATTCTCTTACAAAGTCGGCTCAGGGCGAGAATGCTGTGGTCCTTCAAGCAGAAATCGCTACCCTCCTAGGAAAGGGTGCGATAGATCCTATCCCCTTAGCCGAGATGAAGAGTGGGATTTTTCAGCTGCTACTTCATTGTACCCAAGAAGGGTGGTGGACTGTCACCAATCTTAGATCTGAAGATTTTGAATCGGGCCCTTTACAAGAAGAAATCGCAACCCTCCTGGGAAAGGGTGCGATAGAGCTTATCCCCTCAGCCGAGATGAAGAGGGGGTTTTCAGCTGCTACTTCATTGTACCCAAGAAGGGTGGTGGACTCACACCGATCTTAGATCTGAGGATTTTGAATCGGGCCCTTTACAAGCTCCCATTTAAAATGTTAACCATCCAAAACATTCTCTCATGTGTCAGGGTTCAAGATTGGTTTGTGGCAATATACCTGAAGGACGCGTACTGTCATGTCTCGATCCTTCCAAGACTCAGGCCATTCCTGTGATTTGCTTTCGAAAGTCGGGCTTATCAGTACAAGGTTCTCCGTAGAGTTTCTCTTTTCTTGGTGTAAAACTGGACTCGGCCATTTTGTTTCTTCGGGCAGGGGTGTTCTTGGATTAAGTGTCTAGAGACATTGTTGTCACAACAGATGCTTCCAAGACAGGCTGGGCCGCCATATGCAACGGGAATGCAGCCTCAGAGGTCTGGTTAGGCCCTCGGTTGCTAACGGTGCTTCTGGCCTTGAAGAGGTTCCGGCCTTTGGTTCAGGGCAAGCATGTGATGGTCCACAGAGATAACACAGCGAATGTGGCCTACATCAACCACCAGTGCGGTGTGCGCTCCTTTCGCATGTCACAACTGGCCCGCCATCACTTGCTCCGGAGCCAGCACAGACAGTCTGTGTGCCACTCACATCCCAGGCGAACTCAGTCGGGTGACCGATTCTCTCTATCATGATAAGTTTCACTCCGAGGTGAGTGGAGGCTCCAATCTTAGACGGTCCAGCTGATCTGGAGTCAGTTCGGCCAGGCACAGGTTGTGGTACGGCCTGACCGAGGCCCCCCTCGGTACAGATGCACTGGCACACAGCCGGCCAAGCAGCTTACGCAAGCATGCTTTTCCCCCAGTGAGCCTCATTGCAAGGATGATGTGCAAAGTCAGGGAGGATGAATAACAGGTTCTTCTGGTAGCCCTGTTTTGGCCCAACAGAACCTGGTTCTCGGAGCTTGTGCTCCTATCATCAATCCCTTCTTGGCACATTCCTCTGAGAAAGAACCTCCTTGTCTTTCAGAGTCCTAAACGCAAGCTCTTGGACTCAGGAGACTGGTATGCTGGTATTGCTATAGCGCTTCCCCCTTAGGGTGGTTACGCTTTTTCAGTTCATTAGGTTTCCGCAGGTAAAGCCTGAACTACTCCTTCCATCATTCTAGCACATAGTAGCCAAGTTCGGCGGAGGAACTTGCTATTAGAACCCAATACAAGGTAGGTTGCCATATGTTAACTCTTGTATTGGGTTGGTGCTCCACATGTAGTGGCTCCTCATGCGGCCCCATTTTTGTGTTTTCCACCTATATATTTCCTTGCGGTGTTTCCCCTGAGACAGGCTTTGTCTCTAGGTTCTGAGTTTCGATATTCTCTCCTTATGTGGAGCCCACCTCAGAATCCTCCCTATGTAGCACTCCCTCTGTGAGTCCTTAGGTGGATATTCACATGTTACCTCCCTCTCGGGTAGGATGTGATCTTATGGTGGCTCTCCAGTGAGAGAGCAGGTCAAGTCGTTGGGTGTTGGAAGATCAAGAAGTGGTGAGGTGCATTTATACCACACGTTGGCTTGTTGATATCTGCGCCCTCGTTCACTCGTGATGCAATCCAGCAGTTGTGGCGTCTAGTATAGCAACAGAAAGGGAATTTAAATACTACATGACATTTCTCACAAGCGAGGTAACCGCGGCACTGTTTCTGAAGGAAATTAAGTTAAGATTTCACTATTAGTAAAGATGCTGCTGCCAAACAGTATTAAGAGACGCACAGATTTAAAGAGTTAGTTCATGAGCTTAATCTTTCTCCCTCTTTCTGTCTGTCTGCCTGTCTTTCTGTCTGTCTAAACTTTGTTATTAACTGCATTAGTCTGTTAGTCTGCTATCAACAGCGCAAGCATCGTTACTAGGTCTAAAATGTCATTTTGGAATTAGCGACAGAGGCGTTGGATGAGCTGCATAAGAGTGTATTCCTACTCACAAAAGCAATACCACATTATATATTTTATTTTTAGAACTTAAATTTCCTTATATTTTAAATACTTTCTAACATGTAATGTTCTATAATGTGTTGATGGTGTTGACAAAAACTGGGAACACAACTCTGAAACCTTATGAAAAACAACCTTGTCATTGAAAAACAACCTTGCTTTAATATGAGATATTATTAAGTGTTGGCTTTGATAAAACAAGCTCTTTTTCATTCCATTTTATAGCATATGAATTATTGAACCCTTCTCTGTGGACACACTGTTTTAGGTGTAGTAAGAAGTCAGTGTCATAGATTTGATATAATAATGATAAAATTTAATTGAAGGGGATAATTGTGTTAAATATATTCTATTATTAATACCCCATAACATTTACAATTAAAAAATATTTTCATTTTTAAACCTATTAGTGGATAAATTTGCTGGACATGTTTTGTCCCATGTCTCAAGAATCATATACATATATGCTATTTTGATGTGTGCTTTAACAAATATACGCGTCACATTGTCTAACATGTCTTAAACTTTGATTCCCTTTTTAGCTTGTCTGAGATGGTGGAGGCACTGATCCTCAGAGTGAGAGCTGCCAACATGATTAGATGGATCATCATAATTCCACTATTGCATTTTCTCAAAGGCACCTCAAAACCATTTGAGCCTGTGTTTATTAAGGTCAACCCACAATCTGAGCAGAACTGGGCTGGATTGCAGGGACTCAAATCAGTTTATGTAATTTCCCTCGGAAGCCAAGACAAAAGGTATTTCATCTGTGTTTTCAAATGTTGTTTTCCAAATTATTTTTTTTCTCGATTTCAGTTTTGAATCTTCAGTAAAATTCAAGTTGCTATTTGAAAATTTGAACCCACTTAGGGTTTCAGTGTATCTTGATCTACTTTTGGCTTGTCATTGTTGAATCCCTCTCCTTTAGAGCGATGTTGAATCTCATGGAGACACATGGACATTTGGTGGAGGTGGACAAACTGCTGGCCAGATCTTGGATGTATCTGATGACTGTAGATGAGTTGGTCAAGTGCAGCTCCATCATCCATGCAGAACTTTTAGACATCCTTCAGCTTTTCACCATGAAATGTCCTGATGATATATCCTACAGTACTTCCACTGTGAGTGAATTGTTTTGTACAAACCAGTGTTTGTTTGTTTTTTTGTTTTTTTGATATACAGCAGTGTTTCTCAACTGGCAGGTCGTGACTCAAAAGTGGGTCATTAGACCATTTTCAGTGGGTTGCAGAGAATGCAGTCAAAAAAACAACAACAATACGCATTGTCCTGATTCAGTATCGTGGTTCAATTGCTAAAAAAAAATAACAAATTAATAGAAATGTTTTTTCTGAAAATTAATCACAATCTTACTTAATATTATTAGTTTTTAAATATATTTTAAATATTTGCAAATATATCACAATTATTTCACATTCAATTGTCAAATTAATGTAAAAACAACATAAAGACAGTATTTGTTTAGTGGCATCTTTTTTATGATGGAAGGTGAGTATAACTGATACTAATACTGCTAAGGTCTCTATGAAACATTTTTTTATAACATTAATAATATTTATCCATTGACTTTAGCCATTCAACATTACTGTATAATGGAGAGCTATCAATTTTAACATTTGTTAGACATTAAAAAATAAACAGTTGAGAGCCACTGGTAAACAGTATACTAAAGAAACTGTAATTGAGAAAAATGTAGCAGTTTGTGCTATGTAGATTTCATTATTATTGTTATTTTATTTTAGAGTGTAGCGGATACTCTGGCACACGTGCAAAGTCATTTGCTCGAACAACGATACAGGTAAAGTTCTTCCACTAAAATATTTTAGACTATATGGAAAAAATGTTGTGTTTCCAGACTATTGCCCCTACTAATTGTTTTTTGAAATATAAAGTTAAAAATTTATAAAAACAAATGTGCTATATACGCAGAGTAATTTAATGAACATGTTAAAGCATATCAAACATAATCGTATATTGTCAGCTGAGCAGAATTCTCAATATTTTTATTTAGGTGTCACCACTGCCCTATGCTTGGCTTATTTATGTAAGCGCTCTGTGTAGAACATCAAAGGTTTTTGTTTACCAAGTGTTTCGTATTGTTGAGCAGTGTATCCAATCACAGACATATGTGGAGAGCACATGAACACAATGGCCAATCTGCCATGTTTAAGTTAGTGAAAATCAAATAGCACACATAATGCTGTATTGAGTTTCTATTCATTGTATGCTTTGAAGTTCTTAACACTTCCAAATCCTTGCATTATAACTAACAAAATGTAAATAAGAGATTAATTGCATAGTGTCGACCGCTTAATTTATTGGGTAACACTTTCTATGAAGGCCGGATTTTTTAAATACTTTATAAGGGGATTCTTAAGGCGTTATAATGAATGCATAACGCATTATAAAAAACCTTATAGTATGTTGTATCATCTCATGAGTATTCATAAGAAGAGTTTTAATGTATTATAATTTTTACTTATTTGTGTTTATAGCTTTTATGAGTATGATTACCTCATAGTTATAACGTATTATAAGTCTCATATCTTGCCATGTTACGCATGTCACTTTACTTAAAACATACAAAGACCACTTATAAGTAATAATAATAATAATAATATGTCTTTAAGAGCCATAAGATTAGGTATTAGATCAGATGAATGTGTAATATGACACATTTGTATTATCAGTTTGATTATTTTGATGGTACTTCATGTCAGCTAGCAGTAATTATTATTAGTAGTATGCTAAATATATGCTAACACTCTATTTTGATGGTTCCCCAAAAGACAAACTGATTATAAGTAACTTTGCAAGTATGTGAACCTGGTACCTAGCCTAACCTTAACCTAAGTCTACTAATACTCAAAGGCAGTGGTTCCCAACCACGTTCCTGGAGGCCCCCCAACACTGCACATTTTGCATTTCTCCTTTGTCTGACACACCCATTTCAGGTCTTGGACTCTCTACTAATGAGTCTGAATCAGGTGTGTTTGATTAAGGAGACATGGAAAAAATGCAGTGTTGGGGGGCCTCCAGGAACGTGGTTGGAAACCACTGCCCTAAGGAAATTTTCAATAGACTAGGGGGACCATCAATGTAAAATGTAGTACAATGTAAAAAATAAATGTAATATGATATAGTCCATTATAAATTAAGTAGATTTTATATGCTGTCCATTGTGTTTTAGAAATAATCATAATCTTAAAAGTTATAACCTCAAATACTCAAGTATTATAACGTATTATACTTGTTGTTATGGTTATTCATGAGATGATATAACATATTATAAGGTTTTTTATAATGTATTATGCATTCATTAAAATGCCTTAGAAATACCATTATAATTTATTATAAATAGGGGCTTCATAGAAAGTGTTACCATTTATGGTAAAAGGAGTTTTCATTAGAGTGCAGAACTCTGTGAAGTCAGTTGACAGCTTTAGTGATTATACAGTAAACAGTCTTCTATATTTAAAAATTGAATATGAAATTGCCGTGATTTTCAGTGATAACCATTGCAACAGATGGGAACAAAAAAAGAATGTAATGAAAAAAAAAATCTAATGTCAAAACAAATCTTAGAGTGTAAGGGCTGACAATATACTTGTCACTTGTTCTATATGAGGAGTTGTAATTCTTCATTTTTTTTTTTACTAACATTTCACTTGACCTTTTTAAAACAATGTTTACTTAATTGGAAACATTTGAAGGCCATTAATAACACAATATTATTAAGATATTAAGGTTTTCGCCACTCTTTCTTGAAAAATGTTCTTCCTTCTGCAGTCTCTTCAGATCAAACAGGATTTACCAAAACTACCTCCTCTTTTTAATATTAAAAGATTATTAAATATTATATATACACCAAATCCCATCCACAGTCAGCCCGAGATATTAATTTGTGTGGATGCAGAAAAGGATCAATTGATGTTGATCTCATCTCTCCACAGGGGTGATCGTAGCTATACACATAATGTATGTACACATACATTAAAATAAATAAATAACAATTTAATTAAAACATGATGCTTAATAAGTTGTGTACAATTAGGCTAGACTCTTATGTGTTCATCCTGAATTGCTAGCTGGTTTGGCTTTACATTGAAATGCATATATCATATAATATAGCCTAATATTTAGCTGATGTTAAACATTACAAAATGATATGTGACAATGCTTAACGCTATAGTATCAGAGTGCTATACTTTTTATAAAACCTTTTTACTATAACAATAAAGCTACATAAATCTGAATTTGACAATTTTCCAGACCATGTCTCCATTTATTGTATTTAACACTCAATTGTATACTTTGAAATTTTTGAAGATTTTGAAAATATTTTGTTAAATTCCCCTTAAATTGCAACATGTTAAAGTGAAAAAAAAAAAAAATTACTGTATATATTCACTATATTGAACCAAATTTTAGTTAAAAAAAAATTGTGTCGTCCCTGATCAGTAGACAGGTGAAAGTATGCATGTTATCATAAATGATAAGTTATGCTGCTAGTGCAGATACTAGGCCATCTTTAACACTAGAACCGCCAGGGTTGCTGTATACCTAAAACCTCCAGCGGGTAAATTTTACCCAAGCACGACTACTGTTTTGATACAACTAAAGAACATTTTATTTCACTGTATTATGCCACTGTTTACATAAAGAAGTATCTAGAGTCTAGAGAAAAATTATGTATAGTCATCAACTATATTTTTGTCCTGTTGTTTTATGTTCAAGGCTGTTTATGTAGGCTACAGTCACTTTTCATAACAGTCAGTATAAGCTAAACGAGCGTGCACTGACAAAGACAATTAAAAGGAAGTAACGACATATTTGGGTAGTGTAATATTATATTTCAATGTCATTAATCAATATAATAAGATAACTTATGTTATTTAAATAACTAAAATAGCCTATAGACAATAATGTGCGATAATGATTCAACACACTGCATGATGCAATGATAAATTCAAGCAGTGCTTCACCTAATTAGTTATTAATTTAAATATATTTAATTTAAATTTATATAATTTATTATTTAAATAAGAGAACAACACCAAATAAACTTTGGTTAATTAAAAAAAAAGTTTTGTTCATTAAACCATAGATCGGAGTTTTATTTTTTTATTTTTTAAAGAAACGGCAGACTAAGTGGCAACACAGTAGCGAACAATAAACAATAGATAAAAGAAAGACGAAGCTGTACATATCAGATTATTTCGCCAACTTTGTGCTCTACATACACAAGAAGTAATTTAGACATTTGCAACAGTTTGTTTTTTACACATACAGATTATTTCAACGCAGTAACGTATTTTAGTGAAAACAACGTGCCAAAAGTATAAGCGCGGAGAAATGGAAGTCGGAAGAAAGCAGATCGTATTTATTTTGCGAAAGCATGAAGCTTTCACAATACATGAATTAGAGCTGTAATCGGGCCTTAAAAGTTAGGCCCAACAGGGCCTGAGCCCGACAGAATTCGGCCCGAGCCCGACAAGTATATTTTGATTGGCAGCTTTTTAAAAGCCCGAACCCGTTTACAGCCCGACATTATTCAAATGTGCGCAAGCACACAGCTCTTTTGCCTTTTGTCTTTTGTCAAGAATGAGTAATTTTATACATGTTTTAACAATTTATTAATGACTAACATAGGCTATAGGCCACTTGGACGTTGGAACAAAGAAATAAAATAAGTCCTCTGTAACATTGTAACATAAAATGCCTTTTTCTTAACAAATTAAATTAAGATAAGTTCTAAATTAGGATGGGTATTTGGCAATAACGAAATTAAGATAAAGGCTCCGCGGGATTTACTTCGCCACTTCTCTCCACAATCCAGCCTCAACGCGACGGTGAATAACATCTGAAATGTAATAAGAGAATAATGCCAACATTGGCCTATATATTCTGTCTACATTATGCATTTAAGGCTCAATTAATATTTAGTTATATTTGAAAAACCTTTACTTACCAAGATTAGGCTACATATTTACATATTATGTGTAAGAAAATTATTGAATTCACTGTAGTTTCAGCGCGGCCCTGCGCTCACTGATGGTGCGTCCACCAGCACTAAACACCCTTTCACTGCTGCTACTGGCCGGGATGCATAGTACTGATCTGGCTAATTTTGTCAAAACGTAATCACCAGAAGCAAGCCTCCGTTTCACCTCCTCAGCATCAATTTTCACATCTTTCTCTCGCTAATCGAAACACATCACATGACCGCTCATTTACAGCGCAAGCCAGAGCGCAAGCCGGAGCGCAAGCCGGAGCCTGGCCCGAACTTGTGTAAAATGATATTTTCGGGCAAAGATCTTCAGCTCTAACATGAATTACACTTACAAGTACCAGTAAAATGCTGCAAATCATTTTTTCTTACGCTTGAAACGCGATTTACACTTTTACAAAGCTTCTCTTGTGCATGCAAATTTAATGTACACTTGCAGAATGCATGCTCTTCACATGCAAATCTTTATGGCATTATTTTATCCCCATATTGGAGCAAGAACATAGGCTATAGTGTAAGTTTCTGTTGATCTCATCTCTCCACAGGGGTGAGCTATTTTTAATTCCAGAAGTACATAACCAGTCGATAGAGAACAATTTATCATGTGGGTGATGGGTATAATGAGGGAAGGGAGAAAGTTTTTGAGTATGTGTGTTGGAATGGGATATAGCTGACAGATAGAGGAGTTAGAGTTCATAATCAGCTGTTCAACCACAGATGTATTAGTGAGTGAAGTTTGAGAGTGGGCTGAAGTTTGAGAGTGGGTAAAGTACTTGGGAAGTAGCAGTTTCAGGAAGAACAACAGAAGAAAAGGAGATATAGACATTATCAATTTTGTGTGTAAAAAAAATGTCACAAAGGTTAGAAGAACCATTAAGAAGGGGTGTTGGTGTTTTAACAAGTTAGTTGATCTCAGAGAATAGGGTCTTGGGCTTGCACTTTGCTCTGTTAATAATAGTGGACAGGTAGCTAGACTGTGCAGTGTTAAGTGCTTTTTTATATTGTGATATGAATTTTGAGTAGAGGGTTGCATGAACGAGAAAGTGCCTACCCTTCGCTTTCATTAATCTGAGCTCTGGAGTAAATCAAGGGGACGAATGGGCTGAAGGGCCAGTTCTGGACTTTAATGGGGCCAAAGCCTCCAAGACATTAGATGTTTCAGCAGGTCTGTAAATGAGCAGTATCAAGAGTGGTGTAGCACCAGCAATTCTGAATGACAGATATTAAAAGCTAACAACAGCATGAAAATCAGTGTTGCCAATCTTATAGTTGTTCTTAAATACAGATGCTAGGCCACCACCTCTGCCAGCAAGACATGGTTTAGACAGGTGGTAGTAAACAGGAGAAGTCAACAAATTAAATTCCATAAAGTCATTGGGTAATTGGCATGTTTCCATATGTCCAACTTTCTTTCAGCATTAATGTCATTCAGCAGTGTACATTTGTTGGCCAGGAAACGAGTGTTAAGCAGAACAAACTTATGTCTAAGGGCAGTATGAGTTTCACAGCACAGTGAGTATGTGGGAGTTCCTCTAGCCAGAGGTGTGAGAGTACGAGACATGAGACAGCGAGTATGCTTGTCATTATGGTGATGCATTCTAGATGACCATATGACGGGTATTGAGGATGGAGAAGAGCAGTCTTGAAACAACCAGCGCTTGGGAGAACAATGTATATAACGAGGGTGACGAGCAACTCAGAGGCTTTTGCATCATTTATATATAGGAAAATCCAGCTGGGAGAAACTGTTTAGTTGGTGCAGTTGTGACGAAGTATAAAAAAGTTCCATATTAGCCAGAAAAAGAAAAAGGCAGGATATGAAAAGGGGTAACGGTCTAGTGACCGCAAGTTTATTAACAAAGAACATTGCCTTACACAATTCGAGACAAGCAGCGCTCACAAAACGCAGCCACCCCAAACAGCAGATGTCGAGACGTTGAAAAAGGCTTTGGTAGACGTTAAAAAGCGGGTGATTAATTTAATCAAAACAAATAATCCAAGCATGGCTTTACAAAAATCAAGACAGCAGGAACACAGCTTGCGAACAATTGGTGAATACAAAACAAACAAAATGACAGTGAGAAACAAAACAACGAAGATGACGACGAGAAGCCGCAGCCACAGCGCACATGGTGTACTCTCATCAGAACCGGAAACCACAAATTGCAGTGAAATATGGTTTTAAATACAATGATATAAAGATTATACTAGTATAGGATACACTAATCTTTTAATTTTCTTTCTTTTATAAATGTTATTGTTTTAGCAAAATCCTATATTGAATCTCTAATTTGTATGTGCTGATATATTGGTTAAAAAAAAAACATATACATATAGTCGATACATGTACTGGATATATAGAATAAAACTTTGTATATATTGAATTAAATTTGCATTTACCCTGTTTTGCAGTTAAATGTATGCCCAGCCTTTTTCCAGAGAAGTATGAGGGAGACATAATTGTATTAGTTTGTTCTGTTTGAATGTGCAGTATTAATTTTATTTGTGCATGTCTTAAAAAAGGTCTTAAAAATTCTTAAATCTGATCTTTAAAACTTTTATCATCTATGAGGTAGTAAAATGTTATTTTATTGAGTAAAATTTCAAATCATGGTTGTTTTTACTACCATTCAGAGTCATAAATAAATTAGAGCTTGGAGCAAGAACATAGGCTATAGTATAGTAAGTTTCTGTTGATCTCATCTCTCCATTGACTTGTATCTGCTGAAAGTTTTCTCAGGAAGGGCTATATATGATGTGTACCAATTTATTTTGCAAATCGGATCTATGAAGACCCCTTATTCAGGAGAGGAAAATCATTTAAAAACAAATTTAGTAAGCCTTCCTCTGTACACTGGTTAACTGGCTTTCATTGCTGTTTTAGCTGTCCCAATGAAGATTATGGAATTCAGTGCATACAAGCAACATGTAAACTTCTAGAGAAGATCTGCAAAAGAATTCATTACTACACCTATGCACAAAATTTCCCTGATATTCCTGTTGCTTGCATGAACCTAGTGGCCTCCATATCAGGATTTGCCCAGGTATACCATTCTGCAGTTTTTGTTTTAAATAGCTGATTAATGCTAATAGAATCAACGCAGTACATCTTAATATTTGTTCAAACTTAAGGTGACACAACAAGCTGACACGTTTCCTGAGAAGACTCTTGTGTTACTCAATGAAGCCAAGAAAACTATGAGGACATGGATCAGACAAACTTTTAAAGGAAGTCTTTTGGAGCATAGCTTTATGTCGGCTGTCAGCTTCACAACAGAGATTGAGGTAAGCAGAACAAGTACAGTTGAGGTCAAAAGTTAATACATGCAAGTACTAAATAAAATAATTTCCTTGAAATACAAACACCAATCATACTGCTATTTTGTCTTGTGCATTGTATGTACCTATTCACTTTTGTGTGAAATAGCTTTTTCAGGATTGCAATAAATGCAATTAATAAAAGCAGTTTTTTATAATTGTGATGCAATCTAGGAAACCCAATGGTGAAATTTTACCTTTTTTTATGTTTGATACCATATGAAAGTCCCTTCCAAAACTGTTTTTATTTTGTCTATAGCTTGAATGTAACAAAAGCCTACCTTGTAGTTTACATTTAGAAAAGTGAGAGTAGAAGTACATTCTTAACATAAGAGAAATCAGTCATTTCTGACTGCTGCAATAAATCACTATTATTCTGCACTAAACAAGTGAATTTCACCAAGATATTTTCAGAGAAGATATAAAAGATATTATAGAATAATAATTTAATGAAAACCTAATTTTGACAAAAAAAATTTTACATTCAACCCATTTTTAGAATTTTCTGAAAACGTCCCAGCATGACATCCGACGGGTTTTCCTAGATCACATCACAATTTATCTTATTTTTCTGTATTTTTTATATTTATATATAATAACCAATGGTAGAATCCTTCTATATTAGCAGTTCATGGTTTATTATAATGATGTTGTTTGTTCTGCTTTACAGATGTGGAATAATGTTATAGCCATAGATTTCATGAGTAAGGACTTCACTAAAGAATGGAAAGAGACATTTACACTGGACTTTGAGGGGAAATATCAACAGGTATTAATTAGACAGTTTCAGTATGCATGTCTACTAGGGTTTGGAGTTGAGAACCAGTGCAATATTTATTTATGTATTTATTTGTTTGTTTGTTTGTACTTTATTTATTCATTTTAACATTGGGTTCCATTCACGTTATTGAATATCTGCATTTTTCTATTCTCCGTTAAAAAAATGCTGAATGGAAATGACAAAATACTCTGGTTACTGATTTAACCTCTGCTCCCTGAGTTAACGGGAACAAGCACTGCTTTGCCTTGCAAAATCCTAAAGCTTGATTTGGTAACGTTCATGTAGCTGCGTGGACAAATAGCATTTCAGCCTGCAAAAGTCAGTGGAGCCTGATATAATACCTTGTCCATACTAATTTGTTTTAGTTTGGAAATGCATCTTTTTCTCTCAGTTTTGGCCTTCCATCCACACTGAGAAGGCATTTTTGTCAAGGAAAATGTAGCTTTTGAAAACGCTCTCCAAAGTAGATAAATTTGAAATTGCCATTTTCGTGTTCTAGTGTGTGAAAATGTGAAAATGGAGGCTGTGAAAAATGTAGGCTTTTGAAGATTATGACACGTTTAGTCATGTGACACATTGTACCAATAGATATCTGTTTATATCGGTATTGTGCCTGTTATGTGCTATTCACTTTTCACTATTATACATTATTGCTACACAGATATGTTACGTTGTACACTATTCATATCACAGTCATGCAAAAATTACAGTAAATTTTCTCGTGATTGCTGTTTGTGGTAAAACATGAGGGCAGTTGCGTTTTAGAACAGACATACAATCGTGAGTGAGAGCGACCGGGACGCGTCAGTGAATGATAAGTTATTTTCATCAATAAAATGACTGCATGAAGACGCTTCATGTCTGTTCCATCTGTATCATCTCAGGGAGCTTTTTTGAGGCTTTATTCATGTGCAGTAAAGCAAATTTAACGTTTTCTGACAATTCCGTGTAGATAGAAAGAAACTTGCTTGAAAATGCTTGAAAACGCTAGTGTAGTCGGCAAGTGTGGTAGCACTTTATTTTATGATTTCTTAAGTAGTTGCTTACTAGTGTTGTAAACTTTTTCTTAGAGACCAGGAGATGTTTTGGATATCTTGAAGCAGAAGTTTCTCTTTATTGAGATACTAGCTGTGCGTCGCTGCAGTCATCAAAAGCCGTCTGACAAAGGCAGTGATACATTGTGTTTTATATTCATTTAGTAGGTGGGCCTTAGAGATATTGACACAGTACTCATAGCTGACATCCTTTGATCAGATCAAGAACAGAGGATGCAGGACGTTACCCTGCCCCCAACTGTAACACCTCAGCAGACCTGTCCAAATAATCATAATGACATCACTAAATGGTTTGAGCACCATAGTTGTGGGAAATAAGACTCTATCAACATGACAAGGATAAGTCACGAGAACTAAAACTTTGCAAACAGATGCCATTATGTTTACAATAAATGCCCAATACAATGTAGATCGCCTTAGATTTTTATATGATGTTATGTCAGGATGTGGGATCTGCAGATATTAAACAGATCTTTAAATTTGTAATCACATAGTCCCCCCTTTGAGAGTTCTAATATCTTTCACATAATACAAATTTAAAACTCCATAAATCCATTCTATAGCATATGTTTGTTAGCATAAGCCCCATCTTGCAGTCATGTAACTTGAAAAAGTTACAGGCACATATATCTTATTCCGTGTCTTGTCCTAGATTAATTAGGTGTAATAGTTCTTTTCAGAACCATAACTGTTGACACATGCGACATGGATGCTAACATGTCGTACAAGCTACATGTTGACACAGAAAACCATGTAGCATAAGAGTGGAAGTCCTGAAGTCCATAGCGCCTGACTAGCTGTGAAGTCTGTTTTCTGTAGTCCATTTCCCACGTAGATTCACTCAGATGACTTTGTCCTCATGAAGCTTGTTCATGGATGTCTGAGGTGATGCTTTACTCCAGGATGCTGCTTTTGAAGACATCATGGCATGTACACATACCTGCAATGCAAGAAAACAAAGAAACGGCAGACCAGCACTATTCATGCATAGACATCTTTAGACTTCTATTGATTGTATAGTGGTTTTAAGTCTAGTGATCTTATAGTGGTTTTGTTGACCTAGTCTTAATTCATTTGACACCTATGGACCAGTGTGGTGGGGATAAACTACTGATAGGGGAAACCTATGAGGAAGCCTTCACCACAGGGTTGGCCCCCGAGGCCTGTTGCACTTCGGTTCTTCCCTGGGCTCCTCACTGGTCTGTGTGTCCTAGTCTGTCCCCGTAATTGGTGTGCAAACTTAACTGTGCAATCACTCCATCCTCTAATGAAACATCAGTCGTAGCAAACATCATAACCCATAGAGGATGGGTGAGTGACTGGAGTGTGTTGTAGTATAACTTTGAAGGCTGTGAGTGTACTTAACTGGCGTTCTCTCAATGGAAGGGAGTGACAGTCACCTTCCTGTAGTTTTATTTACAAAGAATATTTCATCTTGTACAGTACTGGGAAAATTAAGCACTCACAGCCCTAACAGTTAACACCTGAGCAAGCTGCTCCAACAGTTCGGCGAAGTGGGGAGGGGCTGCTTCAGAGTGGTAAGTAGACTGAGTAAGAGCTGAGTAAAGCTCTTCACTTCTCCTAATGTCTTTTTGCTTTTCCTACACTCTTTCATCCAGTGTCCAGGTTTACCACAGTAATGATAAGTGCCCTCCCTCTTAGGACATTTACGTTTCTGTTGGTTCTTTGTGTTGACCTGAAAGGATGCTGCTGCAATCTTTACACTGGCTTTAACATCAGAGTCTCTTTCCCAAATAGCTAAGCAGTCTAGGTTACTTTGCAGGGTTCTATTAGACCATGTAAGGTCTAAGAAAGGCAGTTCATTTCTATATTCTGATAAAAGGCCATCAAACCATGTACGAACTAGTGGTCCTTTATCATCCAGTACTTTCTCTGGAGTGTCAGTCATTCCACTGTATGCCGCAGCTGACTGACAAAATCTTTCAGTGTACTCACTTACAGTTTCATGTTTCTTCTGCATTCAACTAGCAACCTTTGACCAATCCACTTTTGGTCCAACAGTGTCCATTAATTTTCTCAGAATTCCCTCTCTCAATTCATGTTTACTAGCATGTTTAAACTCAGAATTATTTACTGCATTTTCAAAATCACTGAATTCAGACTCTGTCAAGATTTGGAATATTAGCTGGGTAATATTAGTTAGAGACATATCATAGAGCCGGATCTTCTTAGACAACTCTGTCCTGAATTCAGAAAAAATTCTATGCACCGATGGCAAACTTCTGAGCAAGTCGTTCTATGGCTTCAGGGCTTAAGGCTGTACTAACCACTTGGACCTGCAGTATGGGGGTTGTCGATGGAACAGTGTCAACCCCTTCTGCCCTACTCTGAGCCTTTTGTCTTGCTCCACACACTTCAACTGCATTTACATTTTTATCTCTTAATCCAGTATTGCTATTGTCCTCTAAACTACAAAAAGACTGTAAATCAGGATAGCTTTCATCTGCCTGTTGGTCTTTTGAATCACTTTTGGTTGAGGCCTTGTTATGGCCCACCTTTTTATTGAGAAAGGACACTCTAGTTTGTAGTTATTTGTGGCAAAGCAGAGGATAACCTAGTTAATACACATTATCATGTATTCAATCTTCTCTGGCAAAGCAGAGGATAACACAACCTACTAGCACTTTATGCTAATCTTTTCTGTCTGAACAGAGGGTAACTGGACTGTTAACCAAACCCTGCAGCTGTTTGTTAACACTTCTCTGACGGTGCAGAGGATAATCACATGTACTGGCCTGTAGTGGTTCTTTGGATGGAGTGACACTCACCAAATCGTTGTAAACTTTTTCTTCGAGACCAGGAGACGTTTTGGATATCTTGAAGCAGAAGGTTCTCTTTATTGAGATACCAGCTTAGATTGTTATATGATGTTATGTCAGAATGTGGGATCTGCAGATATTAAACAGATCTTTAAATCTGTAATCCCACATTAGCATGCATAGTACTAGAATATTAGCCATTTAGTAGTACTAATTATGCACTTATTAATGCCTTTTTCTACATTCCTAATTCTACCCAATACCTAAACTTAACACTTACCTTTATTAATAGGCAGCAAATTAGGATTTTATTGAAGGAAAAGTCATAGTTAATAGTGAATAAGTGTTCGCTATTCTAAAGTATTACCGTGAGTGTTTTAAAAGGAAAATGCCATTTTCAAATGTATCTGGGTTAACCCTCTGGGGTCTGGGGGGTTTTAGGGACATTGTGTTTTATTTAAGTATCTTAAAAACATATTAATGGCCAAAGTTACACTGTAATTAGCACAAACTGTGCTACAATAATATGTGAGCAGCATGAATGTAAATGTTTTTGTTTCTTGAGAAAATGTTTATGCATGGTTAGTGAAAAACGTACTCGGTTACTGTCGTAACCTCTGTTCCCTGAGATACGGGAACGAGTACTGCGTCACTAAACGCTATGGGAAAAAGTCCTTTTTTCTCCTTGACTGAAGCCTTTTTTAATAACACAGTGAAACTGCACGGACATTGAATCGTGCAGAGAAACGAAACGAACCAATGACTCGGCAGCGGTGCTGCACGAGCCTATGGCGACGAAGCCCGCCAGAAAGGGCGGGGCCGTACGGCTATATAAGCGGCCGTTTCGCCATAGGATCCTCAGGTTACTTCGACTGAAGCGACGACTGAGTCGTGCAGCGACATGGCACGGCCAGTAACGCAGTACTCGTTCCCGTATCTCAGGAAACCGAGGTTACGACAGTAACCGAGTACGTTCCCTTTCGATACTACACTCGTACTGCGTCGCTAGACGCTATGGGAACCGTTCCATACACGCCGTGCCATGGTAGAGGAACGACTAATAGACTTCTGCCCAGGCACCCCTTGGGGCCTAGAGTACAACGAAATCAATACAGCTCATTGTCGCTCTCATTGCTTAGTCTGACATGTAACTCACTCATGCACAGGACTAGCTCCATTATGCAGAAAGGACCCTCGCTTGTAAGGCGGGGACGTCCAGGTTGTAGAACCTAGTGACGGTGACGGCGAGGTCCAGCCGGCCGCCACACAAATTTCTGCAATGGATACACCGCTAGACCACGCCCAAGAGGAGGTCATGCCTCTGGTCAAGTGGGCACGTACTCCGATGGGACATTGTAGACCCAAAGAGGAGTAAGCTAGCATAATAGCATCGACTATCCATCTAGAAAGTCTTTGCTTCGTGACCGGATGTCGGCCACCGAAGCAAACAAAGAGCTGTTCCGACTGTCTAAAGGAGGCGGACCGCTCAATGTACATCCTTAATGCCCTGACCGGGCAGAGTAAATTCAACTCCTGATCCTCCTCTGAGGAAGGGAGTGCAGAAAGCATAATCTCCTGTGCCCGAAAGGGAGTAGAGGGCACTTTAGGTACATATCCATGTCTCGGTTTCAGGATGACTTTAGAGTCGCCTGGTCCGAACTCAAGACAGGAGGGGCTCACAGAGAGTGCCTGCAA
>JAHKKF010486452.1:0-11713 GCA_019740295.1 Labeo calbasu | reverse complement strand
TTTTCACCTCAAGAAAAGAAAAGAGAAGAAAAAAGAAAAGGAAAGAAAAAAGAAAAGAAAAGAAAAGAAAAGAAAAGAAAAGAAAAGAAAAGAAAAGAAAAGAAAAAAAGGAAGAAAAGAAAAGAAGAATCATTGAAATTGTATTTATTTATTTATTTATTTTTATTTTACTGACTATTTTATTATTATTGACAAAATATTCATTATTATTGACAAATCTGTCAAGAACATGTAAAGAATTTAAGAAGTGGTCATTTTTCACCTCAAGAAAAGAAAAGAGAAGCAAAAAAAAGAAAAGAAAAGAAAAAAGAAAAGAAAAGAAAAAAACAACGTTCAAATTTTATTGTATGAAAAATTGTATTGTGATATTAATTTTTTTAATTAAATTAAATTAATTTGTAAAAGTTTATAATAATTGTTAATTGTAAAAAAAAAAAAAATATTATTGTGAATTATGTTCATTTGTGAATTACTTAATTATATTAGTTTTCTTGAACTAAGAATGTTTTCTTTCTTAAAAATTAATTATCATTCAGAATATACTGAGTGAGTGAGTGAATGAATGAATGAATGAATGAAAACTAAAAAAGCTGTCCAGGTGCTTTACAATAATGAGAGTTGTGGGTAAACTGTGCATAAAACAGTCACAATACAAAAATATTACTGTTTCTGAAATAAGGTTTCAAAGTTAAAAATCAATTATTATTGAGGATAATAGTTATTATTAATTATAGCTGATGTCACAATGCAAAAACATTAATAAAATATTAGTGTTCCTAACAGCTCATATCACAATGCTAAAATATTAGTGTCCCTAAGATGTTTTCTTAATGGAAAATAAAGTGTATACTTTCTTTTCCTTTGATTTGGGGGTGAAGTATGACCCAGACATATTTTCGTGAGATTCACCCTATTATTATTTTCCTATCAGATAAGTTTTGTTATATTAGGGATTTTCTGTCCAAGTCATACACAATAAAAAAGATTACAAGTGTAGGTTAGATGAACTCATTATGTGTGTTTGTCTGCGCGAGACTCGTTTTACAATGAGAGCGGTTCGGATGGTTTATTTATTATTGACACAGCTGCAGCTGAAGTCTTTCAAAGCCCAAACTTCAAGTTTTTTCATCCACTGCAGTGGAGTTTGTAGTCACAAAGTATGGACACGCTGTTGTCTTTGACCGAGCTCTCAAAGACGGCTGCAGTTACGCCTTTATTCTTAAGCTACAGTAGAACAGAGTTACAAATAAACTCGGATTAGCACAAAATGCATTATAATAAGTGTGCTTTTAAACCAGCGCCAATGAAAATCATATCTTAGAGTGAGGGATTTACTTATTTATGGAAATCCTGTTATGGAATACCCCATGTGGACATCAAACACGGTTTATTAGGGTTTTATTTCTAGGCTAGAAAGCTCTGTGTTTACTTTCAGTGGAGGGATTGTTTTGGGCAGCTACGGGAAAATATGTTGCATTATGAATTATTACGAGGGAGAGAGTGATGTTATGTGCCTTTACTTTTATCATCCTGCAGGGATCAGTAAGAGGTGCAGAGCTGAAATGTTTTACTGACCTTCACCTGTTTCTGACATGAGTGGAATTCAGCGAAATGCTGCAAGTGCCAAGACCTAACCAGCACTGTATCTGCACCCGTTCTTAAATCTGAATCTATGAATTTATTCAAACACACATTAGAAACACAGCTCATCTTATGATGAGCATGTTTTTAAAGGATTATGCGTAAGTAACCATAGCAACAGTGACCAAAGTAATATCAAACATGGCGACGTCCATAAAACTGAAAGTTTTATCACTTTCTGACTCGACAAGAGTCCAATCGAGCCGCAAGTTCGTTCATGTAACTGTGTGAAGAAATGAAAAGACGAGAATGGCTTCGGTGGAGACTGGATACAAAACTTTAAGAAGTGCCGGTGTTGTGCCCAACTCCACGCTAAACATATATCTCTCTCACACTTATTACAATCCAGTCTGACTTTATTTCTTTCATACTAAACTTCTTATTGAGAATTGAGGTTTAGATGTTGATGTTTTACTGAAAATAATCAAGTTTGAAGTCACTATTGTGGAGATAAGCGTTTGATTTAACTGGGCTCTTGATTCTTGAATACTGATTGCTGCAAATGCGTATTTCTAGAGAACATTTGTTATTGCGACAGCTGTGAGAGAAACTTTGATCAGATCTTGATTACTTATTGATCTAGTCACCATGTAATAGTCAGACTCACGGGTCATATCGGGAGTCTGATGTCTGAGAATGTTAGCTGTTAGTCTCATGATGTCAAGACAATCAGATATTGTGATTTTTTTCTTTCATTATATAGGAAGTGTTTTGAGTTGTGTCTTTTTGACTCACACAAAGATCAAGAATCAGCTCATGAATATCAACAATGGTGACAATTTTACCTAAATAGATAAAACAGGTTACATCTACTGACTGTTATGCTTCAATAAAACTTGTTTTTTTTTTTCAGGTTGGTTGAATTCAGTTAGAATCAGTAATCCTAAATCATTTATTTCATTTCAACAAAACCAGTTAGTTGTAGATGTTACCACATGAAGAACAATTTCTAAGTTAAACCAACAAAATATTTTTTTTCAGTATACTGAACCCTTGGACTTTCCAGGAGTTTACCGGTTTAAAATTATGTGATTGCAAAAACCTGCTTCTTTTAATTTAAAGGTATTGTTTGTGTTATAATGCACTGATTCCAGAGCCCAGTCTCATGAAAAATGCATATAAATAGCACAATTTTCTGTTTCTATTTGGCATATTATTCATACACTGAAATTGACTTTGGCGTGCATATTATTCACATCTACCCCACGCACTTTCATGAGATCGGGTGCCAACCCCTGAGGTAGACCAACTCCGCTTGCATCCATTCACATGAATTGTCAAGATGAGACGATGACTCCTGGTAGTGTGATTTATATAGTGCCATTTCTAATCGTCCAGACACTGACGCTTTGACTCAGAGTACCAGCAACATGTCAGAAGTGCCGGTGCTGCGTACCAGTGCATACTGACCCACTTCAAGCACTGGTTGTCCAGTCCTGTTCCTCTCACACAGCGTATGCATTCCAAAGTGCGGTTGTGAGTCCTGAAAATTAACAGGTGAGAGTTCAGTTATAGAATACGGTTGTCACACCCGTAAATAACCATAATGTGTGTGAACGTAACCATATTAACGACTCAAATACAGGACTGACAACCGTATTCTGCAGCTGTGTGAACGTGGCCTAAAGTGTGAGTCTCAAAATGTCCCGTTCACACAGCAGCTCATAGTTGCGTCTCCAATACTGTCTGTATGAAAGTGCAACATGACACGTAGCTCATTTCTCCATTACCGTAAGTTACTAAAACCACACATAAAAGCACAAAACACACGGTAGACGCATGTTTGTGCAGCAGAGCGGCTCTCTCGTACTGAATGACAACTAGTTGTCCAGTCCTGTTCTGTTCACACAGCACGTGTGTTCTGAGAATGCGGTTGTGAGTCCTGAAAGGCCATGTTCACACAGCAGTAGAATACGGTATTTGAGTCCTTAATACGGTTACGTTCATGCACAGTGCGGTTATTTACAGTGTGACAACCGTAATCTATAACTGAACTCACACCCGTACATTTTTAGGACCACATTCTCGGAACACACGCGCTGTGTGAACGGAACAGGACTGGACAACTAGTTGTCTGTCACGTAATTCAGTGTGAGAGAGCAGCTCTGCCGCACAAACGCATGTCTACCGTGTGTCATGACTGTGTGTCTGAGAGTTTATATCCAGTCCACCGGAGCAGCTCCCTCACGTCAGTTTGGCGTTCTTCGCGTGGCTCAAATGCTCCGCTCTCCACTCAAATTTAAAAGCTGCTGTCAGTTAATGATGATTTGATGGATTAACTTGGGCCTGGATTGGATTTGTGTCAGAAACCGGTAATACTTTCATTTTTACGGACGTCGCCATCTTTGATATTGCTTTGGTCTGTGATGCTATTGTTACTTGTAAGGAATACGGGCTTGACTTCTATTGCACGTTCTTACAGACAGTATTCAAAAAGTGACTGTAAGCTGCTGTGTGAACAGGACATTTCGAGACTCACACCTGTAAGTAAATACGGTTGTCAATCCCAAAAACTGACAGTGTGAACGTGGCCAAAATTACGGGTGTGAGTTTGGTTATAGTATACAGTTGTTACCACCCGTAAATAACCGTAACGTGTGTGAACGTAACCGTATTTAGGACTCAAATACAGGACTGACAACAATCCCTGCTGAAAAAAACAAAAGACACCATCACAAAATTTGTAATGGTTTTACTGGTTACAATGTGACTTGTATTGGTTTTAATGGAAACTGTAATGGACCCTGTTAGTCTCTACTGGTAATTGGTCACCTGGCTTGTTAAAACCAATAAATCCTGGAATATGTCCCAAAACACACTACAGAAAACCCCTTTTTTATGGTTTTAATGGTTAGAAGTTGATGGTTTGTAATGGTATTTGTAGTGGAAACCATTAGAATATGTTGTGATGGTTCTGTTGTTTTTTTTCAGGGATATTCTGCTGCTGTGTGAGCAGGTGTCCCCTGATTAGGCCACGGCCCCTTTTCCAGAATAGGACTGTGCCTTTGCACATCATAAATCAGTATCTCTGCTAAGAACATCTGTTTGGTTTTGATTATCATGTCTATCACTGTAACGGAGCAAGGGAGATGGGAAGCGGTCGGATCCAAATGCATAGCTTTATTAATAAACAGAAACATACAGGTCAAATACAGGTGGGTCAGACATCGGCAAACAGGTATATTAGAGCAAGACACAAGAGTAATCCGTAAGGCAGGCGAAGGTCGATCAGCGGCGAACGCAGACCAAGGGGCGAGGCAAACTATTAATCCGAATAGACAGACCGGAGTTCATTCGAGGGGCGAACAGAGTCCGAAACGACAAGGCAAAGGGTTAAATCCATGACAGGTGAGAAGTCCAGGGCAGGCGGAAGGCAGACAAGACGGTATAACCAGGCTAGAAAACAAGACTAGGCAAAACTAACTAGAAACACGACTGAACTAGACTGAGGATAGACAAGGTGGCTCCGTACGACAGCTAACACAAAGAGAGTGCTAAATCCAGTCCAATACTCAGCCCAGAATAGTGGGAAGGGCTTCTTTTTTTTATCCCGTACGTGATTGGCTGCAGCTGTATGAGTCCTAAGCGCAATGAATGATGGGAAATGTAGTCCGGGGTGAGGTGCAACAGTCTGTGTAATGTGAATGGCAAGGCAACCTCTGGTAGTGAGCGGACTGGCGTTCAGGACCTGATTCGTGACAGTCACGCTGAAAAAAGTTTTGTTAAACTTTTGATATAGGGTTTTTTTTTTTTGAGCGCACACGCCCAAAGCATGCACAAAGAAAGTGGCTGTCAAAAGGCATGTGAGTACTAAACTAAGTTCTCTTTCATGTCTTATTGCGCTTAAACTGTCAAATATACAAAAGTTTATGTTAAAAACACACAGGAGTTACAAAAAAGTAGGTTATGTGTGTGAAAGTAAACAGCTGTGAAAAAAATTGCATGTTTATGTTAAATCTGTGTGGCAGCAGTGTAACATACAGTAAATAAAACAATAAATCCACTGCTTTCTTGTCTCTTCTGAGGCTGGGACTCTAAATAGTGTTCTGTGCTCGTCTGAGCAGCCAACGACAGAACGGTTAGCATGCTTTACTCGAATTTTCACTGGTACACTGTTGTAGCTTGCAAAAACAGAATGAGATTAGGGGGCGGTAATATTATAATGAGATCCCCTTACCATGTAACAGGGGGAGCGAAATCTGACAAGCTAGTTTTTTTCCACATGCTTGCAGAAAAATGCTTACAGAAACAAAATTACTGGGTTGTCCTTTGTCACGTTTTGTGGGTGGATTATGGTACTTAAACATGGAAAAGTCAGATTTTCATAATATGTCACCTTTAATTTCTGATATATGAAACCATAATCTGTACTCACAAAGACTTCTTTTAATGTTTTATTTTACATCAAAAGCAGGACAAAACAGAAACATTTTGTCTCAAGGCCTTCTTCAGTGCATTGAATAATTTAAACCCTCCACCCAATTTTTAAATAATTAATTACATTGACATCATTATTCATTAGCCAATGTTGAGTCTTTACACATATTCCATTTAAATGCTTGACAATTTTCACTTGTGTCCAACACAAATTTTCACATCTAATACATTACGTAATACACCCATATTTCTACAGATTTTACAATTAGACAGTCTAGTAAATAGTTTAATAAATAGACAATCGCCAGCATCTACTACCCAAATGACATATCAAAATACATAACAATGGAAGGTACAATGATTAAAGTAATCAGAAATGCATCGTCATAAATAATCACATTGTAAGTACCCAAGATATAGTCCACAAAATATTACAATTGATTACAATGGACCAATTGTAACTCATTAAAGGAAAACAGAAAGATCTAATTCCTCATTCATGCCATTTGGAGCCAATGATTTGAGTTTATAGATCCAAAATGCTTCTCGTTTTAGTAATTCTTTGTTTCCTCTACGCGATCCTAAAACTTCGTCTACACCTATTCAGTTCAAATTGTTTGATGTCATGTCCCGGTTCATCGAAATGTCACTACTGTCACTACTGTAAATATATCAGAAATTAATTTTTGATTAGTAATATGCATTGCTAGGAACTTCATTTGGACAACTTTAAAAGCGATTTTCTCAATATTTTTATTTATTGATTTATTTATTTTTATTTATTTTTTTAATTTATTGTCCTGTCCTAACATATATCCATACATCAATAGAAAGCTTATTTATTCAGGTTTCAGATAATATATAAATCTCAATTTCAGGGAATTGACCCTTATGACTGATTTTGTGGTCCAGGATCACATATATTTGTGGTTTGTTAGGACATGTGTGGTTTGTTAGGATAGGACAATGTTTGGCCAAGATACAACTATTTGAATATATGGAATCTGAGGGCTCAAAAAGTTTAAAAACTAATGAGAAAATCGCCGTTAAAGTTGTCCAAATGAAGTACTTAACAATGCATGTTACTAATCAAAAATTAAGCTTTAATATATTTACAATAGGAAATTTACAAAATATTTTTAGGGAACATGGTCTTTACTTAATATCCTAATGATTTGTAGCGTAAAAGAAAAATCAATAATTTTGACCCATACATGTATTTTTGACTATTGCTATTACAATTACAATATGTACAAATTTATAATAAATTAATAGTTTTTCAGTTTGTCACCTCGATTTGAGTAAATTGTGGTCACATTTTCTTAAACTTTTTGGGGAATGGTAATTAAAATGTGTACAGTCGTATGTATGTGCACATGATATAACTTTTTAAATCGATTTTTTCACCCTCATGTCATGTGTGTGACTCTGCAAAGGTTTTTTTTTTTTTAAGTTATTTTTACTTGATATTTACACTACATGACATTATAAGAGTCAATGGGTAATCAAATATGAAGCCAACATGAACACAAAGACTATGCCTAAATTTCTAAAAACTTGGCATGTGTTTTAAACAGCACTGTTGTGGCACTCTGTAGCTATTTTACTTTTTAGCAAAGAAGCAGCTAATTTGTACAGTCTCATGTTTTCATATGGCCTTCTTGCATACAAATTCATACGGAATCAGCTCCTCATAAAATAGATAAACTTTCTCATTAGATCAGGTTTGTTTTCCTTTTTCTGTATGAGAATATAGGAGGAGAAAAAATCTGATTCAAACAGATTCAGATATTTAACAGATTACCCTAAATATCACATCATGTCAGTTGCCACAAATAGCTATAGTATACAGTAATGGAATTGGCCAAATGATATGTTTTTATAAATGAAACCCCTGTTTTCCTGATGCTGTGGTGAATCCAGCCTCAGTATGACATGAAACTCACTCAGCAGATCATCTGCTAAAGATGTTCATGAGATCACTGTGCAAGAATTAGCATGAAGCCTAGAGGCACAGTGGATTGTAACAAGAAGAAGCCTCTTCTCGGCGTCTGTATGACCCTTCAAACATCCCGTCATAGTGGTAGCGTCAGTCCGCGAGGTCAGACAGAGTCCACATCTGTCAACCCATCGCCGCATCTAGCATAAGGTGACCTTGAACATGATATCCCTGATCCGATTCCCCCTCCTCAGAGACCCTCGAATCCTGCTACTCCAATATGTCTTCATTTTCATTCCACAACACCGGCTCTCGACATGCAGAGGGGCGGCCCAGAGGAGGGATTTGACTCCTAAAAGCCAGAGTTCATTTATCAGACTGCAGGGTTTTATTTGCGTGGTGGATCTGCTTGTTCTAGCATGTTCTATCATGGAGCAGATCAGTGTTTTCATTTTGGAGGCAGGAGGAATGGTGTCAACACAAAAGCGGGAAAGGTGTTTTCTGTACTTTACTGATTTCATTTGGACGATTTCATGCTGCAGATTTCAATCAGGTGTAATCATAACAACTGTCAGTCAAGAAAATACTCAAGCACAACATCTGTAATACATAATTTTTGCCGTATTTCATCTCGGTAATATTGCATTCTGAGATAGATAGTATACACTCCCAGAAACAATTTTCTTCAAGAATGAAATGACAAATGTTTCTTTTTAGTAGAAAATATTAAGATATAATTTAATCTATTATGTTTCTAAAATTAATTTCATAGTCATGTTATCAAATTGTGGTTCATTTTTTTAAACAGATTGTTGAATGTTTTGTAAGTCTCTTATGCGGGCAGAGTCAGAAATGAACTTTTACATTAAGGGACATTTGTTACATTTGTGAGAGCAGTTTTTATAATCACCTTATTATTATAAAAACCATACTATGTTGTCTTTAATGTCAAATACTTAAATTTACCCAACTACTTTAAATGAGAAGTCCACTTTCAGAACAACAATTTACAAAAAATGAACTCACCCCCTTATCATCCAAGATGTCCAGGTTATTTTGTCTTCAGTCGTGAAGAAATTGTGTTTTTTGAGGAAAGCATTTCAGGATTTTTCTCCATATAATGGACTTCATTGGTGCCCCGATTTTGAACTTCCAAAATGTAGTTTAAATGCGGCTTCAAAGGGCTCTAAACGAGGAAGAAGGGTCTTATCTAGTAAATCGATCGGTCCTTTTTTTCTAAAAATAAAAATTTGTTTACTTTTTAAGCACAAAAGCTTGTGTAGCACAGGCTCTGGGATGCGCGTCCACAACGCTACGTACTATTGAATCACGTCGAAAGGTCACGTGGAACGTAGGCAGAACTACAGACCCAGCGTTTACAAAGCGAACGCGCAAAGACTAAGGAAGTGCAAGTAAGTCAAATGCTGTTTACAAACAAAAAGGTACAACAATGTCAGATGATTCTGAAGTTGTAGGAGAAAATGAGATGGAGTTTTTTGCCATACTCTACCTTTTTGAGCCGGAGTGCACAGATGATGAACTTAGACTTGATTCATAGTGTCGTGGACGCGCATCCCAGAGCCTGTACTACACGAGCTTTTGTGCTTAAAAAGTATAAAAAATTTTTATTTTTCGAAAAAAATGACCGATCCTTTCGCTAGATAAGACCCTTCTTCCTCAGCTGGGATTGTTTAGAGCCCTTTGAAGCTGCATTTAAACTACATTTTGGAAGTTCAAAATCGGTGCACCAATGAAGTCCATTATATGGAGAATATACCTTAAATGCTTTCCTCAAAAACCATAATTTCCTTACGACTGAAGACAGAAAGACATGAACATGTTGGATGACAAGGGGGTGAGTAAATTATTTGAAAATTGTTGTTCTGGAAGTGGAGTTCTCCTTTAATCAATATTTAGGGGTTGAAGCGCATGAGCAATATCCATTCTGTAATACTCACACCGCCTACAATGTGACCAAGGCTCACCCCAGTCGGCCCGACGGGGGCGCTACGGCGATCAAAAGTACAAAATCGCTCAAAGCTCTCTAAGCGTCAGTAGCAGACTCAAGTGTTTGCATTTTTTCGCATACACATTTTTTGCAAAACCTACTTTTGTGAACTAGTTCTAGGTTTTTTGCCTGATCAGAATCAAACCAGTGCAGAAAGATTCCCTGGAGAGTGAATATCAATAATTATCAAAAAAAAAAAAAGCTTTCGACTCACCGTCGCAAAGGGACACCAAAATGTTCGAAGGGGGCACTGCCACTTTTAGTAAAATGCCTATAACTCTTGAACGGAATGAGATATCGTCGCCAACTGAACTTTGCCTCAGCACACTTATGTAGGAGCTCAAGCTGAGGTCACAGGAAAAAAAATTGCCAAAATTGGCCATTTGGTGGCGCTATAAGAGGGAAAAAACATAAAAATGGCTATAACTAGACAACCATTTGTCCTATCAACATGAAAATCGCTGTGCACCTTCTTTTTTAGATTTGCATATCTAAAAAAATGCCATTGGGCGATAAAGTTTGAACACCTATTAGACAAGGTTAACGGAGGCCGATCGGAACGAAACTCAGTGGGCCTGTTTGACTCACAGCACCAAAGATCTGTGAGAAATTTGAAAGAAATCTGCCACTGGGGAGGGAGTGGTATCACATTTTTTGAGGGCATAAATGATTGTACATTGCATGGTTTTCTGCACATACACACAATATTTGTGTCGTATGATAGACCGCCTCATTCCGAACAACTTTGCCTCTAGAACCACTGCTGTCAGTCAAACCGTTTTTTAAATGATTGAGAAGATGTGAAAAACCTACTTTTGTGAACTAGTCCTAGGTTTTTCACTCAGTGAAACACTGCAGTGCAATTCTTTGGACTCTATAGGTCAATAATTATCAAAAACATGTTGAAATTTCCCCTTTGGGAAGCTATAACGGGAACCTTTAGAAAAGGGACCTGTCCAAATATACCCAATCCTATAAAGCCTAAACAAAAACTCAAAACTTCACGAAACCTGCTGAGCATGTGCGACAGGTGATTCTAAACAAGCATGCAAAGTTTCAGGGAGATCGCACCACAGCTGGCGCTATAACAGCATTGCACTGTGCTGTTTATGATGAGCGAATTCGTGAGCATGCACACTCAACAACAGCTCCAGCTTTACAGCGCTGACTAATCTAAGTGCTTCTGATTGGCCAATGCATTCTTAAGTTCAACAGAAACATGTTTAATTGGTTATAAGGCCCAACGCTGCACAAATCAGTGCATAAAAGCAATCAGTAACACTTTACAATACGGGTGCACAAATATGCATTAATTCATGCTTAACTAATGCAGAAATAATCATGAGTTAATATATAACTCATGAAGAACTAAACCATTTATTAATAATTACTTCATCAGCAACAAATGAACATTCTACATGATTCATCGATTAAGTAATCAATAAATTGTTATTAGTTAAATGTGCCATAATGTATTAGTTACCTAATAACTTATTTTATGAACTAATAGTGAAAATTCATGTGTTAATTACCACAATGGGTTGAAGCCACGCATTTCATCTTCCAGTTGTCTGCTTTAATTAATCATTAGCTAATGATTTGCAAAGATATCATTATATTATGACTTTACTTGTTGGAGCAGAACTATTAACTAGCACAGAACTATTAACTAATTATTAAGTAATATGTCATTGTGGTTATAGGTTTAGAATTAGTTAGTCATGTGCCTCAACAAGTAAAGTCATAAC
>JAHKKF010486446.1:0-13237 GCA_019740295.1 Labeo calbasu | reverse complement strand
ACTGGTTACAAAATAAGCAAATATTTGTAAGCATGTATACAAGAATATTTGTGGTCGTACATTCATAGACATGATACTTATTTCTGTAGGAGTACTACTAAACAGCCATAGATCCTAGTTACATATATTTAAAATATTAAAGTGTACATATTCCACTTTGGCATTAATCTGACTTCTCTCTGTTTTGATATATAGATTAAATGTTTAGTTCTAATGAATTTTAATTGAAGTAAAATATTAATTCAATATTGAATTATTATTGGCCCGATTAAAGATAAATATGAGTGTCTTATATGAATTAGGTGTTTATTATTTACAAATAATAAAGTTCTTAAAGGGAGATTCACCAAATAATGAAAATTGTCATCATTTACTCAACATCATGTCATTACAAACCTGTAAGAATTTCTTTCTTCTGTGGAACATAATTTGAGAAATTCAAGAAGGGTAAATTCAAGGGTAAACAAAACTGTAAATGTTAGAGACATGTTTTTCACAGACTTGTGCACATTTGTTTCTGTTATAAATGTAAATCAATTAAAGTTTATTCATTGTTTAAAAATACTTGATTACAAAGTGTATGAAAGTAATATTCAAGGTCATAAACAGGGAATGTGTACCCTTCAAATGTTTAAAGTTAAGTTCTCTTTAAGAAAGAGTCACCACTGAAGCATAACAGATCACATGGACCATTGCATTATGGGTAAAACTAACATGGAGGCAAAGAGAAACACAGATGTTACACAGCCTGATACAGAGCTTATTAATCTGCATGGTCTAAGAGGGCGCACATGGTAAATTCATGTTCGAGTCTGTTGCATTTTGTATATAATGTTGTTTTATATCAGTTTATGTGAACAATGTTACGTGTAAAGAGTGATGTTATCGGATTCTGATATGTCGCACGTTCATATGCATATCAGCGGACATTTGAATAAGAGACTGTGAAAAAAGGACTCAGAGAACTGCATATTTTTGAATATTGTATGCTTTGTTTCTTGTAGTTTTCACAGTGTCTGCTGAAAAGAGAGAGCGAGAGAAAAGAAAGAGAGACAAATAAACAGCAAAGTCATCAGTACGAAGCTTGGCTATCATTTCTTTAGACCAGTGCAGCTACAAAAATGGTTTGGTAACATTCTACAGAATCTTCTTGTGTGTTCAACAAAAGAGAGAAAGTCATACAAGTTTAGAACGATGAGGGTGAGGAAGTGATCACAGAATTTATTAGCAGTAACTTTCCAGCAGTCTAGCTCAAAATCAATGCTTTACTGTCAAATGCTTTTCTGTGTGACAAAAATGCATTATAAATTTATTCTGTTTGCATACAGAGCTGAAAACCTGAAAATTGTATCAGTGTCCAAATATATATTGACCTGACTGTGTGTGTGTGTGTGTGTGTGTGTGTGTGTGTATATATATAAATGCATTTTATGGTGAATGCAGTAGGCAGTAGGCTAAGCACACGTGACGCGTCATTCCCGCATCTGCATCCGTGCCCACCCTCCCTTTACTTTCTAACCAAAGAATTAGGCCAGTTGAGTTCCAAATATCCGGCTTTGCACATACTATCTCACACAACTGGTTTTAATAGCTTTACCACATATATTCTTTTTTATGATCCTTGGAAGAAATAAACGATCAACAATAAAATTTGCCTAATATCACAACCACAGGCCTAAAATGTAAGCAGATATTTGAATGTTTAGTTCTTTCCTGATCACAATTAAACTTTTCATGTTGTGCACTCTGTAGCTTCTCCATGTGACTGCAATCTCTCTTTTGAATTGCGAATAGCAAAAATGCATCATAGACAGATGTCATGATATTGTTATTGTTGTTATTATTATTATTACATACAGCTGGTTACTCTGGGGAGATAGAATTTGCAAGATAATGTCTATATAGCCATAATAAATGTATGTGTATGTGTGACTTTCTCCAGTACTGACAGCAGAACCATTAACGTGAAAGCTTATCAATACATCAGTCTTTCATAATTTAGCCACAAGGCCCATTTAATACCAGGTTTCGTTACCCATCCCTACTTGTTGGTGACCTTGCTTGGGGTTGAATTGCAGGTCTTTATCTGGTTGGTCCTCGCAAACTCTTGCCTGTTCCATGCAAATAGATTAAATCAAAACTACTGCTGTACAGTTTAACACTTAAGCACAATAAATGTAATGAGCAATGCAAATGACAGTTCATTTTTTTCATATTCTACTCACAAATAGATACAATCAACATACAAATAAAAAAATATATATGAAACACAAAAACAATGAATTAATCCTTCCTAACTGCAAATATTATTCTAAAAGACAAACTCTGTATCAGTTGTTTCTTCACATTTCAACTGATTATGACTGCACTGATGAAGATAGAATATCAGTCTTGTGATCAATACATGATCAAAGACCAGAACACAGAAAACTTTCTTTAACATACCATCTCCTCTTTATTGAACCTTATTTCATGCTGTGTTATAGACTTGCTGACTGTAATCTCACTGATCAGTGCTGTGAAAGTTTGTCTTCATCTCTACAATCATCAAACTCACTGAAAGAGCTGGACCTGAGTTACAATGACCTGGAGTCAGGAGTGAAGCTTCTGTTTGACGGATTGAAGAGTTCACACTGTCAACTCATCATACTGAGGTAAGGAAAACAGATGTTTCATTCTGTGTCAACTCAACCAGAGTGGTTTGTTTCAAATATAGTTACAATACAGCATGTTTGAACTCTTTGTAACTTCAGAAGCTTTTAAAATTAACAAAATTCATTCTTCCAAATATCTGTGAAACTGATTCAAACATAGAATGTTATGAATAGACTACTAAGAGCAAGGTAATGTGCCTCAACTTGACCATTTCAGTGTATTTTTAGCACTCAGATGTATGTTCTATGCAGTTGTTTTTGTAGTGAGAAACAAGATACATTTCTAGTTTCAGCTTTATTTATTCTTTGGTTAAAGTTTTTACTTTTAACCAAAGTTTTTACTTTGGTTAAAAGTTTTTATCTACTCCAGTCTCTTCTGTGGATGGGTTCGAATCCCACCGCAGCACCAAATGCGATACTGCGAGAACCATCAACTCGCTTGGGGATGTGTGAGTGTCCGTAAAAGTTGTAAATATGATGGCTCTATCCACAATAGCACTTTTGTTCAAGGTGTAGTTTATTTATAGCACCATAAATATATACAGAAGTCCAAGAGTGATGGCGTGAAAAAATATATACAGTGTTTTCACCAAGACAAAAAAAAAACCCAAAGTGACAAAGAAAAAACAAACTGGAAAATAAAAATGAAAAAGATATATACAAAATATACACAAAGGGTATCTTCAATATACTTGCTTTGATGGGTGTTGCTCATGGCACAACTTTTGCACGCTTTTGTTCAACTTGGTTACTAAGTGATAAATGTGAGTCTGGCCTCCCTTTTTATAGGACAGACTCCGGCCCTTCTTTGCACATACCATTTTTTAAAATGATACATTTTTTAATATCTTAAACTTTCGAGGGACCTCTTGATAGTGAGACACTCCTTCTCCACAGTAGAGTACCTGGTTTCCCTGGGCAACAGCTTCCTGGTGGTGTAGACCACTGGTTTTTCTGATCCCACCTCCCCCCTGGGCCAGGACAGCCCCAGCTCCTTTGGCTGAGGCATCTACCTGGACCAGGAATCTCTGGTTGAAGTCAGGGCTTTGTAGTACTGGGCTGGAGCAGATCTTCTCCTTAAGAGTCCTGAAAGCTGCCTCACAGTCCTCAGTTCACTCCATCGGATTCTTTGTTGCTTTCATCAGCAAGTTCGTAAGTGGTGTAGTGATGGTGGCAAAGTCAAGGACGAACCTCCTTATATCAACCCACCAGGCCTAGAAAGAATCTCATCTCCTTCTTCAACCTAGGCCTTGGGCTCAGTCGGATGGATGTCACTTTGTCCATTTGGGTCTCAGCTTGCCGTTCCCCAGGTGATACCCAAGGTTACTGGTCTCTTGCCCTGCCCAATCACATTTCTTGATATTGAAGGTGAGTCCTGCCTCTTGGATACTTTTCAGAGTCTCTTCCAGATGTTCCTCCCAGGAGTTGTTGAAAGTTATTACATCATCCCAGTAGGCGGCTGCCCACTCCTTACACCCCCGTAGAACTTGGTCCATCAGTCGTTGAAATGTGGCAGGTGCCCCATGCAGGCCAAAGGGAATGAGCGTAAAATGGTATAGCTCAGACCGTGTATCCCCAATACACTTTGCACAGATCCAGGGTGGTCCAATTTGCGGAAGTCTATACAGAGACATAGCATTCCATCTTTCTTCGGGACAATGACTACAGGACTGCTCCACTCGCTTCTGGATGGCTCACTCACTCCCATTTCCAACATCATTTCGACTTCATTTTTCAGGGTTTCCACTAACCTTTCTGGCACTCTGGTCGTTGTCTTGATGGCGTTGGGTCAGTGAGGTGGATCGTATGATGGATTAACTCTGTCCTCCCCGGCTGCTGGCAGAACAAAGCAGGGAACTGCTCTAGGAGGCTTTGCAGCTGAGCTCTGTTGGGGCCCTGCAGCTGCTCCAAGTTCACCTCAACTGGTTCTCTCTTTGTCGTGGGTGGCTCTTCCATTCTTTAAGCAGGTTGATGTGATACGTCTGTTTAGCTTTCCACTTATCTGGATGGTGTATCTTGTAAGTCACCGGTCCCATCTTCATCACTACAGTGTATAGGCTTTGCCATTTGGCCAACAGTCAAGCCGATCCCTCATCTCCAGAACGTATTGAACAATGCCCTTCTCCTCTTCTCTGCAAGCAGGAGCCTTCCAGCTCTTCCGTATCAGGTCCAGGGGTCCTTGCACTTGCCAGCCATATAGGAGCTCAAAAAAGGAGAATCCAGTTGAAGCTGGAACTTCATGATACGCAAACAGCAGGAATGGGAGCCATTTGTCCCAGTCACGTCCCATGTCTGATACAAACTTCCACAGCATATTCTTCAGTGCCTGGTTGAACCTCTCTACCAAGCTGTTTGTTTGTGGATGGTATGCACTGGCTCTGATGGCAGTGATGCCCAACTGGCGATGAAGCTGCCCCAATAGCCGCAAGGTGAAGTTTGTCCCTTGGTTTGTTAGAATCTCTTCATGGATTCCCGCCCTGGAGAACAGCTGTACAAGGGCTTGAATGATCTTTGGGGTGTTGATGGAATGGAGTGGGAAGGCCTCAGGGTACCTGGTCGCAAAGTTACATATCACCAGGATGTATTGGTGATCCCACACTGCTCCTCTCAAGTGGTCCCACAATATCCATTGCAATATGCCTGAAGGGAGTAGAAATAACAGAGAGAGGTTACAAGAGCACTCAGCCCTGCTGGGACACAGCACTGGTCTTTTGACATGTTGCACATGTGTTGCAGTATGTCTGTACATCAGTGTAAAGTGAAGGCCAATGAAAACATGAACTGATGTGAGTGTATGTTTACTGCTGTCCCAAGTAACCAGCCCATGGAATGGTGTGTGCAAGGTGCAAGACAATGGGTCTACAACATCTAGGAACAATTAAATGAGAAACATCATTGGCTTGCAAATACAACCCATCATTCACAATCACATATTTTTCATTACACAAGTTTTTTCAAACAGTGACTTAAGCGACTCGTCTTTTCTTTGCAGTTCCCCAGTGTTTTCTGGGATCCTCCAGTCATCAGCTTTGAGGCCGTCCACAGAGGTCTCAGGGACTCAAGTACCCAGATACTTTTCAAGCCAACATTGTCGGCGTGGTTTTCTTAGGCCCTTGGTCCCACCCTGCAGCAGACCACTGTGCAAATCTGGCAGTGGGTGCAGACCTGCTCTAGCTTGAGCCTGGGTGACAGCAGGGCATGATTTATGTACTGTGGCAGAGGTAACAGTCTCAGAGTTCATGGTGGCTTGCAACAGTTCGTAGAGTATAGGCAAGTCTCTTACAAAAATCATATCAGCAGGCAAATCATCAACTATAACAACATTCATCAGAAATTACTGTTCTTGGGCACACACAACTACTTCAGCTCTGGGGTACTGCCTTACATCCCCATGTGCACACTGGACAGTTGTGGTGGTTGCATAGTCAACCTTTGAAACAAAACATGGACACTGGAAACGCCCTGTCTCACCTAAAGCCGACATTGTTTTCAAGGAATGTCCCTCAAAAGTTACATGAAAAAAATATTTGACTCTCCTCTCTGGAGTCAACATCTTTTTCCTCTTTTCTGGGCACATAACAAAATCCTGTCAATTTTGCTTTCTGCACAGGACACACAGCTGATTTGTGCCTTGGCTGTTGACAGTAAAAACAGCAGTTCTTGTCTGTCTAATTTTGGTATGTGTACCCTGGTAATGCTTTCACCTGGGTCTTGTAAGGCCCCAGCAGAGTTTTGTTTATGCACAGTACCTTTAGGTGGTTTAGAGCGTGGATCCCCGCTGTGAGCATTCACGTACTGGAGAGCCAGTTTTGCTGCCGCTAGTCCTGTTGTCAGTTTGTGTTCCCGTACCCAGGTTCGGCTGTCGTAGGGAAGCACTCAAAGCAGCTGCTCCAGGATGATAATCTCCCCGATCTCCTCCTTAGTGTGTAGATCAGGTCTCACCCAGCAGCAATAAAGCGTCCTCAGATGGTTGTAAGTCTCTGTTGGTGTCTTACCAGCAGGAATTGTGGAGGCCCGGAATCGCTGTCAGTAGGTCTCTGCTGAGATGTTAAATTTCTTCAAGAGCGCCTCCTTCAGGTCAGCATAGACTCCTGCTCGCTTCTCATCCATTGCCAGGTAAGCCTCTAAAGCCTGCCCAGTCAACAATGGAACCCACCGGAAACTCCACTCTTCCTTAGGCCATCCCCAAGTATTGGCCCGCCGTTCAAAGCACTGAATATAACTCTCAATATCCTCCTCCTGTTGGAAGAGAGGTATCATCGGCACTCATTGGCTCAGCTGGCTTGGAGATTGGCTCGCTGGGAGGTCAGTGTTGCAAGTGTGCATGGTTTTTGAAGCAGCCGGCGTCAGAAGATTCATTCGGAGGCTCTCGGCATCACTGGGAGTCTCAGCAGATCTAGCAGACTGCAGAATCACATCCCATAATCCCCGGAGCTCAGCCAGATGTCTCTCCTCCCGTTGCTCTTGTGCATCAAGAAACTGACGCATTGGGCTTAGCAATCTCTTGTCGGATGTCGAGCCTGTCGCATCAGCCTTGACCTGCGGTGTGTGGGACTCAGATGAAGCCTTTGGAAATGCTTCCACTCCCCCTTCATCCTCTGTCGACTTTGTGATGTCCCATACCGCATTGGCCTCCGCAACCACTTTCACCCATGAGCATAATCCACCTCGAGGTCTCTTGACCAGACTCCGCCCCTTCTTTGCATGTACCATTTTTTTAACAATACATTTTCTAGTAACCTCTATAAATACATACAACAGTAATATTTTATAAACACAAAATCTCATTTACCTTTGAGCCATACGGTCCCATATGTGGGATTCTTATTTCTGTGCCCCTGGGAGTACGGTCCCACATATGGGACTTAGAACTTTCGGTGACATCACACAACTGCCAAATTCAAAATTTCAAATCAGCCTCTTGCGCCAACACAGAGAGAGGCGAGTGTGTTAAAGGCTGTCATTTATATTCGCACAACTAGCTACTCAAACAGTGTTTATAGGCACTTAATGTGTTTATTTTATGTCACATATGCTTAGATTGTCACAGAAGCACCAGACAAAAGATTATAGGGCATATAAGCACAGTAATGTATTAATGAAACCCCCGCAGCCGTGTTTGTTTTCATAGGTTGATGAACGGCTGTCTTTTACGTTCACTCAAACAGTGTTTACAGGCATATGATGTACTTATTTTACGTCATGAACACTCAGACTGTCTAAGAAACACCACAACAAAAGTTTATAGGGCATGTAATCACAATAACGCCAGTGTATGAATGAAACACAGGCATCCCATGCACTCAGCCGTGTTTGTTTTCATAGGCTAATGAGCAGCTGTCCTTTACATTCACTCAAGCATGTCTCATGATGTGCTTATTTTATGTCACAAACACTCAGGCTGTCTAAGAAGCACGACAACAAAAGTTTATAGGGCATATAAGCATAATAATGCCAATGTATGAATGAAACGGGCATCCTATGTGCGCAGCCATGTTTGTTTTGATGAGCCGCTGTCCTTTACGTTCACTCAGACAGTGTTTACAGGCTCATGTTGTGCTTATTTTATGTCATGTACATTCAGGCTGTCTAAGAAGCACCACAACAAAGGTTTATAGGGCATAAAAGCACAATAATGCCAATTTATGAATGAAACACGGGCTATGCACACAGCGTGTTTGTTTTCATAGGCTGATGAGCGGCTTTCCTTCACTTACGTATGTTTACAGGCACATAATGTGTTTATTTTATATCATGAACATTCAGATTGTCACAGAAGTACAACGACAAAAGTTTATGGGGCATATAAGCACAATATATAAATGAAACACTGTCACCCGATGCGTCACATTACCATACAGTTTATTGTTTACATATTACTATACTATATAAACAAACACGGCTTCCTTGACAGCTCATGCATCATCACTATGCGTTATGGCAGAGTTCGCGGGGTTGCTTTTTTGCGAGAATGTTTGGCGGGGTTGTGACAGGTCTCCCCTCAGAGCTGACCACATTACTTCAGAATAAAAATGGAAATAAAACTTAATCGTGATGAGATTTTGGACATTCTTTTTGACTCGGACGCTGAATCCGGAAGCGACAGTGACAGACAGCTGTCAAACAGTGACGAGGAAGCCCACCTCTCAGAAAACCTTGCAGCCTGTGAGCGTTCCGAAGCGCAGACAATCCCTGACAATGCCAGTGAGGGCACTGTTGTGGAGGACTTTCATCCAACCTGGACATCTTATCCATTCTCTCCACCAGACTTGGACTTTGACAACACTACCACAGGTGTTTAAGGTAGTCTGACAAATCCTTCTGATGTAGAATGTTTCCGATTGCTCATGAATGAGCAACTTGTGGAGCAAGTGGTGGAGGAGAGCAACAGGTATGCACATCAGCTGAAAGAGTCAGCTACTATCCCTGGAGAGCTGGCAAAGTGGTCTAAAACAACTGTAAATGAAATTTACACATTTCTGGCAGCAGTCATTCCTGGTCAGAAAAAGGTCCTTGAAAGATTACTGGTCATGCGTGGTAACCACAGTGGGTGAGTACAATCCCTTATTATGTGTCTAACCATGCTGTATTTCTGGGACCTGTCTCGTGTATTTCCTTTGGAAGGTCCTCTTCGAGCACCCCCCTCTGGTCTTCGACTATGGTTATGATCTGCTTGTCTGTGGATCTGCCTTTGGCATATCGAAATGGGAAACTTTCAGGTCCCCACTACAGCACTACATCTAGGGCTATGGTCCTACCTCCAGGTAAGCTCTTCGGAAGTCTTTTCTCACAGGATGCTCCTGGACACCCTTGGATAGACAAATGGGCCTGAGGCCACCTGGCTGAGACCCTCTATCTGAGTACCCACCCTGAGGGGCTTCCTGTTTCAGGGTTTCCACCTATTCATCATGTAGACCTATCCCCATGCCATCCTGGTGATCTAGTGTGTCGCCCCTCCAAGGAGTGGGCTTGACCGCGTTATGTTTCACCAACTTATGAGTCAGAGGTGTTTCTGCGGAAACTCTTCTGGGTGCTCCGAAGAGCTGTGGCTACAATCCTGGCCCTTGTTCTCAAGGTTCTGTGGGCCTTGCTAGAACAGGGCCCATGCTTTCTATTGAGATAGTTAACACAGGTCTGTCTGGGGTGTGAATGGCTTATGCCTCCTAAAGAGAATACACGCAGCACAGCCCGAGGGCTGGGGATGCTACTGCTCTCTGTGCAGTCTTATAGAGGTGATGTCTCCCCTTTATATCTTATCTCCGTGATCAGATCTTATCGAAGTCCTCTTTTACAGGGCGCGACGATGCTCCCCTCTCTGCGGAAAGGGTCTCTGAGAGCTCGTCCCCCCTAGGGGGGTCAGAGGTTCCTCCTGTCTCGGGAGTAGAAGCCTGTCCCAATACACTACCTTCCATTTTGGTTAAGTGTATCGGCTCCGTGGCAGTATTATTAGACAGTTAGCTACGGCTACTGTCTGCTTGGCATAGTATGCTCCCCTCCCTTCGAGGGTTTGCTTTGAGCATTGCCCTATCGTGCAACTTAGGTTCGCCCTTACTGCCTTCCCCTTGGAGCCTTGTTTTATGCTGGTAGTGCTCCCCTCACTCTGAGGGTCTTCTTATTTCACCGTTTCTCAATGGTACGTCTAAAAATCCATTCTTATGGTAGGGCCCACACGAACCTTTGGGCGCTTTCTCAAATCCATGTATATGGTAAGTGCACACGTGAACCTTTGGGCACTTTTCTAAAATCCATGCTGTGGTATGGAATGCACCGGAGTTCTGCGTCCATTCTAAAATCCTTTATGGTCCTTTACCCTTTCTCGAGTTGGTTAGAACCCCGGCCAGGGTCCCACTCCTGAGCATCTGCCAGGCTAAAGGAACCGTATTACACGCGCTAGTTCCAGCGCGCTCTTTATTCACGCTCAACCTCTTTGAGCAGGGAGTTACCACTTGCGTTCTGTAGTACGGCTTCTGAGGGAACCTTGCAGAGCTGCGGTAGCTCCTGGGTGACAGGCCAACCTAGGTAATCCTAGGCACTCGGCCGTATACCCTTAAAGGAGTACCTCTGTTTCCAAGCTTCAGCTCTACCCCGGGTCCAGTGTTCTGACCCCTTGCAGATAAGTTAGGGGTATGCAGCCCAGGCTCTGGCCGTAGGGGATATGTCACTGACAGCTGTCACTACATCTCAGGGACAACTCCCTTAAAGCTTAGAGAGTTGGTACTTAGTGCTTGCCTCTATGATGACAGGCACTCCCCTCAGCATGGCAGCGTGGGTATAACCATTCCCCACAGCAACCCCTAGAGGACGCAGTTTGAGTTCCTCGAAAGGGAATGTCTCAGGTTATGTATGTAACCTTGGTTCCCTGAAAAGGGAACGAGACACTGCGTCCTCTAGTCTCTTCGCCATGCTTTGGATGTGAGCTTCAGACGAAGAAGCAACCATCTTGTTCTACCGGCGTCCTTTTATACTGTAGTCGCACTGGTAGTGACGCGCCGGCAGCAACGAGTCGCGCCGGAAGTGTTGTCATAGGCTGTCATCGGCCAACTCTGTTGATGTTTTTGTATGTAGGCTTCAGACACGGGTCACGGAGATGGCATTCCCCATAGTGACCCCTAGAGGACGCAGTGTCTCGTTCCCTTCTCAGGGAACCAAGGTTACATACGTAACCTGAGACATTATTTATTATCATTATTATTATTATAAAATTTAATTTGTTGTACAAACATTTTGATGACTGTTCTATACAATGCTGTTCTACACATTTAAGAGATGTACATCTCTTCATGCTGTTAAGCTACCTTTATTTTTGTGAAACTAAGTATACTGCACCAAACCAACTTTGGTTTAAAACAAATGGTTCAAAACCAACTTTGACTTCACGTTTTCATTAATAGTATTTTGGTATTTTGCCACTTTCACATAAAGGATGCATGCACATTGTTTTATCAACATGCCATTATTGCTTGTTCAGAATAAAATTAACGAGATTACATTTTGAATAATAAAATATAGCAGAATAATACATAATTATAATTCCTACCTTATCACCGAAGTACAAATAATGCACAACTTTGATCCTCCTGCACATGCTGGTAAGTATGAGTTTCCTGGTCCAAATATCTTTGGACCAAATACCTGTTTGTAAAACGCACGCATTTGTGTTCATATATTAATGATCCAATGTTTGTCGTTTGAAATAGAAATATTGAAAATAGTAAAACTGACCAGTTTGTGCAGTGCCTTTGCAAAGACCCCAGTGTAATAAGCTAATAACTGTTTTGCCCTCCCACACGCGGCACAGGTCAAAATGTTTGTACAGCAAATTAACGTATATGCACTCGCATATTTTCCAAATGACAGCAAAAAGAACTTGAATTGCTTCCTCAATTTTGATTGGACACACAAGAGTAACATATTAACAAATGTTCGTGGTTTTTTAAAAATAAAGAAAAATATACAGGGTGTCCTTTCAGTCTTCTCAGTCACCGTGAATATCCAGTTGAAATGCGTCACTAAAATGAACTAAAACTCGAATACATGACACAAACATGAGATCTATAGAAAGCTTGAAATGTCTACTTTTAAATTAACTTTAATCGAAAATACATATTCTGTGTTAAAGTAATCCGTATGAAACCAAAACCATGTCCTGTTTTTCCCCTCTGAGCTCATTACGTCTAATTAGATCACACCCACACTCTGTTCACCGCTATTGTTATTACAAATATCCACGAGAGAGACACGCGAAATGAACACCCACATCAACTCGTAAACAAAGCAGCAACGTATTTGTGTCAGATACTGTGGAAGAAGGGGCTAAGAAGAAAAAGCCTTGTATTTACTCCAGATGAGGACACGCTGAGAGGAACAGGCTAAGCTTGTTTATCTCACAAGCAGAATGCGAGCGTAACTACAGGCAGCTGACGAGAGGATCTCGTATACAGTGTAAGTGATGTTTCTTATTGGCATTAGATAATATGTTGTTGTGACATAAACTTGAACGCATTTACTAGTTGGAATTCCTGACTAAAATGTGTGAAATCGAGTGCAATGTTTTGAAATATCATAGGCAACTTTTCAATGCATCTGTAAGGCATCAGGAATGTTTTATGTTTCATAAACAAATTGACATTAAATTAGGGCTAATGTTTAGACGATATAAAAGTAATGTATAAGAATGCTTAGACCAGTCTTTACTGTTGAGTACTCTGTCTGCAAATATCTGCTCAAATGTGTACATAATGTGCTTAATAATAATTTAGTTTCTCAGATGTTGTTTTTGTACTGTATAATAATAAATACAAAGCATGTGTGCATATGATAGCTATAAAATCACATGGGCAATATTAGTGATTGCTAATGTAACAATATTGCTCCAGGAATTCAACATGAGCACTGATTTATTCATTTATTTTAGTGACCAGATACCTATATGAATTTTTTGGAGGATAGAAATTATAGAACTAATGATTTTATTTAGAAAGAATTCTTTAAATTGCTCCTGATATTAACATGCTCACAGATGTTTTTTGTTTTGCTTTAGTTGTTTGTGATCTGATACCTGCACAACAGATGAATCCTGCAAA
>JAHKKF010486443.1:0-16016 GCA_019740295.1 Labeo calbasu | reverse complement strand
CCAAAGCACATTTCAAAGCACATCGTAAACAAAAATTAAATAATAAACCATTTATTTAAAACAACTGACAGCCTTAGTACTTTATAAAATATATCATCTATTTCTTGGAGATCACAGTCTAGTGACTGTGTGTGAGGTGGAAAGAGGAGAAGACCATTACCCATTGGCCTTGCTCTCCTTTCAATTTACTGAAGAACAGCTTCAGTTCCTTCACTGTGATACTGTAGCTGGCCAACACGCCTAGCATGTCCACCATCAGATCTGAAAAACATCACACATGAACAGAAACATGAGGTGAATGCTGCATTACAACTATAAAATAATTTAAAAAATATATAAAATAAATACTGGTTTTGAGAGACAGCTGAATTCAGTTTGAAGTCTTAACTATTTAAAGATCAATAGCAATATATATATTTTTTTGTATAAGATTGTTGTTAATGTTAATGTTTAACAGAGAACAGATAAGTTTTGCCTGTGCTACGGCATTCAGCACAAGTGCTAGAGCATTCGGGACACGCAAAATTGTTATTCTGTATAAAGGCTGCGAGCACCTGTGTTCAATCTGGAGTTAAAAGGGATAGTTCACCCAAAAATGAAAATTCTGTCATTACCCTCATGTCATTCTAAACCCGTAAGATCTTCGTTCATCTTCGGAACACAAATTAAGCTATTTTTGATGAAATCGGAAAGCTTTCTGATCCTGCATAGACAGCAACGCAATTACCGCGTTCACAAAGTTTCAACAAACAAGCAAAGAAATTGTTGAATAAATCATTATTTTTGTTTTCTTTGTGCACGAAAAGTATTTTGTAGCTTCATAAAATTAAGGTTGAACCACTGATGTCAACATGGACTATTTTATAAATGTCTTTACTACCTTTCTGAGCTTTGAACATGTCTGTTGCATTGCTGCCTCTGCAAGGTCAGAAAGCTCTCAGATTTCATCAAAAATATCTTAATCTGTGTTACGGAGATGAACGAAGGTCTTACAGGTTTGGAACATGAGGGTGAGTAATTAATGGCAGAATTTTCATTTTTGGGTGAACTAAACCTTTAAGATACATCATGATCCAAAGACAAAAATGAAATCACTAAAACCATACATGCACAATGTCAAGTGTTAAAGATTTGCACAATCTACACTTTTTAAAACAGTTATGTTGTAGCTCAAATCTTCATATATACAACTACATTTAAATATATACATCTTTTTAAAATCTATATTTGTAAAGCACTGACATGCCAAACTGAGCTTTGTGGCTGATTATGGCTATGTTAGTTTTGTACTGTATTAGTATCAGTCCTGCAAAGCTGAAGAACTATATGGATGATTAGGTCTGGGCTATTTTTTCGATTTTATGGATTAATTAGAATGTAATGTTTTGCCACGATTTTATTTTTTAGAAATCGAAGAATTTTAAATAGAAATAATACCAAATGTGATAACACTAAAGAGAAAAGAATGATCCAAGCGCATGTCAGTGCACGTGATTAACTGCACACATGTGATGCACTCGTATCGTTAGGTGCGTTCACACAGAAAACACTTCTGTGATGATAAAGATGTGGCGCGGGCAGAGGAATAAGAAAAACATGCAAAAAGCTGGAAGTGAAATACTTTTAACTTGAGTGCCACATTTGTAGAATGCCATTTCATGCATGAGATGCTGCAAGAAATGTGAGTGGAACAGTCCAAAGCGTCCATATTTACATAGAAGAAACAATGGAAAAGCAGTACAATCGAATTAAAAACCTGTGAAGAACTACTACTGTATGTCTGATGTTACATGTTTGCATCATGGTGACAGGCTGAAAGCTGCTGTTCATTGTTTTTACAGAAGATTTATAGTTATTAGTAGTCTACTGGTGTTATACCTTAAATTTAAATTACCTTACTATAAAGCATTTTCCTCGTATTATTTCTTAGCATATAATATGCGTAAGACAAGTTTGTACAAGACGTAGATGTAGTTCATGCATGTTTTTCGCGAAGATATTTAACAAGTGATTTGTTTAACATTTACATCATGTTGACACCTTCATTTGTGGTGCACTTGGAATCGACTTCTCTTTAACTAGAGAGTTAATAAAGAAAGTTACTTGAATCATGTTGTAATAATCAACTAAGTTGATTAGTTAAAAACTGTCAGTCAAACACAATGAAAAAAAGATTAGCCAAGTGCTAAGTCACAATTATGCATATAACCTAAAGCCCTTTTACAATCTAGAGCAGAGTCAATATAATGAATTTTAACAGAACATATATGCCAGTTCATGCCAGTATAAAATTTAAACAAAATTGCCTTGTGATTATGAGAACATTAATACAGAAAAGTTTAGTAGCATCCCTAATTTAAACATCAGTAAAAGTCCATAATTCTTTTTTTTTAAGTAAATACTTTTATTCAGCAGTGAAGTCATTTATAAATTTCCATTTCAAATAAATGCTTTTCTTTTGAACTCATGTAAAACTGAAGACTGACACAGTGGCAGCTGAAAATTCAACTTTGCCATTACAGGAATAAATGACAAAATAACAAAAATGTGCAATAACATTTAATAATATTACTGTTATTTTATTATATTTATTATGTTACATGATGTCATATAACATAATAAATATTACAATGAACATAATAAATATAATATGATGAGCAGGGGTGGAAAACTCTGGACCTGGAGAGGCGCAGTCCTGCAAAGTTCAGCTCCAACCCTAATAAAACTCATCTGCCTGTAGTTTCCTAGTAACCCTTCAGACCTTGACTAGCTTGTTCAGGTGTGTTTGATTAGGGTTGAAGCAAAACTCTGCAGGGCTGCGGCTCTCCAGGACCGACGTTCGCCTGTATTAGAGTGTCACTTATTTACAAAGGTGGATGTCTCATTCCTTGTTTAACATACCTGCGATCATGGTGTCGGCCCGGTCTATGCGCTGAAGCACCAACTGGATGAGGCCGATTTCTGTGCAGGCCTGCAGGTTTCGCAAGCTCTTTTTCAGCACAGCGGTGAACATACTCCATACCTCCGCTTGGCAAGTGGAGTCACATTTATCCAGGAGCTCTACCATGCAGATGATGCTCTCTGTCTCCTGGATGATAAAGTTCATCTCCAGATCAAACTGCCCCCCGACCAGCTGCAAAGAGACAATTAAAACTGGTTACAAATGAAGCCAAAATCCCCCATAAATACGTATAATAAAAATTATTTTGAAAATGAGTAACAGTCTAAGGGCTAAATGCAAATAAAATCCAGCAGCTGAGGAAAAGTACCTTTCGACACTGCAGGAGCAATTCACATTAAATTAAAATTAAAATATAAAAAAGTTCAATGGACCTGAGTAATAGCTGGAACATTTAGAGTTGCTTTCTATGTTGGCAACCTATCAGTTTATGTTGGCTTCATTCCTGACATTAAATCCGGATAACTAAATCCCAGGGCTGCAATTCCCGCCAATCCCATTGTAAAACATCTGTCAGCATCTGGATGTAAAAGCCCTCTCTACAACTGGATTACTGCGACAGGGTTTCCACCTTACCCCAACACTGGCTCACTTTTAACCCTCGGCCATAAGACGGTATGACCCCTAGGCTAGAAAGCACTGCTGTAATCGCCCACTGTCGTGACAATGGCAGATGCTCCACAGACATGAACCATAAACCAAGATTAACCTTGAAACGATGATATCATGAGTGAAAAAAAACTTTAAAAAAAACAAACAAAAAAAAAAACTGAATGGTCACCCATGGCATATAATGCAACAAAGATTGCTAAAGTCAACAGATTTTACTAACAGACCTGCCAATCTCTGTGTAAAAATAACATTATAATGCTGCAATCTTTCTCAAGTCATTTTTACCCTCCTGTAATTTGGTTCTGAATCTCACGTGAAAATTGCCTCTACAAAATAGTGGATTACTCCGTAAATATTCTTCCATGACATTTAATATTTTGGCTTTCATCACTATGTCTATCTTTCTTCACAAAAATATTAGCAAAATCAAAAATTTGAGCTGGGATTTTTTTTTTAATCTGGTTGACTTGACACAGAATGACCAAATGTAATAAATCTTTGTAACTATAACATTAAAGCATACCCCAATTTATATGGGTATGGGTCTTGCAAACAACACAAATAACCTCTTTTGTGACCCTAAATAAACTGTGCGGCTCATAAAATGCAATAATTTGTCAGCACGTAATAGCTGGTGAGACATTTTTACTATTGAACAGTTCTTTATAGCACAAGATAAGAAAAACAATGCAGATGTCAGGAGTAATACTACGGAGGTAGACACGGTCATCTCATAGTTATAAGGGTCTGAAGAGATTGCTGTCATTTTCCAGTAGACAGGCCATGACCACAATTTGATCAAGGACTGGATTGGAGTATAAATCCATAGGCTATTGGATAGAAACTGTCCCATTAAAATGACTGAAGGTGAATTAAAGGAAAGGGAGGAGAGGGGGTCTCACTGTCAGTCTACAGCAACAAAGGCTAACAAGGCAGGGGATAAAAGGCACGATCAGTCACGCACACACTGCCACCCCCCCATTAGGCTTCTTCCTTCAAACCCACTGAATGACAGATTACTGTGCGAATGGAAAAATATGAAAATTAATGAAAAAATGGATGCATATGATTGGCGGTCCTGCATTTTGCCTCACGTTTGGCCTCTAAAATCACTCTCCCTTCACCAACACACGCTAATATATCACCGCCCCCTTTAAATTTGCATTCTGGGAAGAGGAGCTGATTGCGTTGTGTGGCAGGCAGCACGGAGAACGGCACTCAGATAGATCTGCGGCCACCAAGCAGGTGATTAATGGACCTGACAACCTCACAGACTGAACGGCTGTGAATGTGACTTTGGGGTGAGGATGGTATCAGCTCACAGAGGACGCACTGAAAAGTGGAAGATGCTGATGTCGACCTTGTATAAAGCACCTGATTGGCAGAAGATCAGCAGGTAGAGATACACATCAAGGAAGCTAGTCAATGTTACTGAGAATTTCAAAAAATAAAAACAACTGTCAGAGGTGTTATGATAGATAATAGAAACCTACTTAATGTTTTAACAGTCTAGTAACAGCATTACACTGCTCTAAAAAACAGATGGTACAATAAAAAAAGAAATCTGTACATTTTTGCAAAAAAAAGTTACTTTATCACATACAGTGAAAATTGTAAATGGTTTAAGGTTATGTGTAAGTTTACTGTAAAATACTGTCAAATCCATGGTTTTTGGAAGAAATAAATATGAATCACTTTATAAAATTTACAGTGATAAACAGTAAAAAAAAAACATTCCTAGAAGATCCTCCATGACATACCAGATTATACTCCCCATAGATTATTTAGGGTTTTTTTTGCTGTTGTTGTTATCAGTAAATGTACATTAGGATACTTTGTGTTACATATTCTTATATTTTGTTTTGTTAAACACAGGTATTTGCCCTGAACTTTAACTTACACTAATGAACTGCTGCACAACCTCTGATTTTATACCATAGGGTTTGGCAATATGATCATAAGTCCGGATAAATTCTGAGGTTTACACATATCTAAAACCTCATCTCTTGCTGTGGTTTCTTGTATAACTTGTTTTAAAGCTTATCAAGTAATACTGTTCTTTAAAGTATAATTTAGAAATGTCAAAATAGAGAACTTTATTATTTTATTAGCCATGTGGTTGTAGGTAACACTTCCTGAAAGGGAATAATGATTAAAAATGTCTTGGTTCTGATAAATATTTTTAAAAACTTAAACTCTCCAAAATATACAAAATATACAAAATTTGCATCCTAGATTTATTACAGATACAAATATTACAGATACAGACTTCATTGCAGTTAAAATTAAATAAATAATTATAAAATTTAAAAAGACAAGACATACCTTGCAAAAAAAAGTATCCACATAACAAATAGTGGTGAGGGGAAAACAGTACCATTAGACAAAATGTAATTTTACCTGTAATAATACATTTGATTTTGGACTTTTTGGTTTTTCATAAAGTGTTTTTTTTTCAGACTAGTGGAAAGAAATCATCCAAAAGACACTGTTAAGTGTTTCTTTTATAGCACTTTATCTATTTGTATCAACAGATTTCAATTACAATACATATTTTTAAAGTTGAGTTTTTTCTCCTACAATGAGCCATAAATCTGCGCTTCAGTAGCACTTACACACACCAAACTTTACATTTTTATTCCTGTCTATATCCTGAAGGTTTTTACAGAGGGATATGTTAATATGGAATTTGCTTAATTATATGCAAAATTTTATTCCCCAAAAAATTGTAAAAATATATTTTCTGTCTGTTCTAAGTATTTTCTGAATTATGGAGTGACAAAAATGAGATGAGAAATTCCCTCTATAAAAACTTTTGACTCTAATATGTCAAAAAAATTAAACAAGAATTTTGAAACTGACCTCATCCAGTGTTTAGATTTTTGTGTATGTTTCATTAAATAATGTCTCATTTGCATATTTAAACTAACATTTTAGAATTTTTTGTAATACAAAAAAATGCTTGCAATTATCAATGTAATCAATCAACTGGGTAAGTCGATAAATATTAGTTCATTTTTTTTTACTCTATTCACCTGCAGCGTCTCGCCTCAAGTCTCTTACGCTCAAAGTTGCATTTATTTGATCAAAGTTGCAGAAAAAACAGTAATATGACATATTATTGCAATTTATTTTAATAGACTTTAAAATATTATTTATTTCTCTCATGCAAAGCTGAATTTTCATCAGCTATTACTCCAGTCTTCAGTGTGAAACTATCCTTCAGAAATCATTCTAATATGCAAATTTATTATCAATGTTAGAAACCATTTTGCTGCTTAATTTTTTTTTTTTTTTTTTTTTTTGGAACCTTTGATGAATAGAAAGTTAAAAAGTTACTATCACTTTTTATCAATTTAACACATCCTTGCTGAATAAAAGTATTAATTTCTTTCAAACAAAGAATAAAAGAAAATATCTACCCACCCCAAACTTTGAACGGTAGTGTATATTGTTACAAAATAGTAATACTTAAAATAAAATCTGTTCTTTTTTAACGTTTATTCATCAAAGAGTCCTGAAAAAAGCATCACAGGCAAAAATAGGCAGCACAACTGATAAATCAGCATATTAGAATGATTTCTGAAGGATCATGTGACACTGATGTCTGATGCAATGATTCAGAAAATTCAGCTTTGCACCACAGGAATAAATTCTATTTCCAATTATATTAAAACAGAAAACTTCTATTTTAAATTGCAATAATATTTCACAATATTACTGTTTTTTTCTGTATTTTAATCAAATGAACAGCCTTGATGAGCACAAAAGACTTCTTTAAAAATCTAAATCTTAAGTCTAATCCCAGACTTTTGAACAGTAGTGTGAGTTCGCTACAGACCTGTTAAAATGGTGTCAACTTTTTGCTGATGTACTTTAGTCCAGTTTTTATTCAAGTGGCTGCCAAAAATATAACCTCTATTTTGTATTTATTTGTTTGAAGTTCAGAAAACAACTTGTTTTTGAATAGGCAGCTATGGTAATGGAATTTCATAGCCTACTAAGTTGAGAAAGATTTACCCATTAGTAGCAGCAGTATTAATTCATTTGCCTTTAAATAAAGATTGTTTTCTTTTACTTTATCATTCTCTGTGACTGCTCTGGAACCCTCCCGGGGAAGGTGGGCGACTCACTCTCTGAAATCTGCTGTGCTATATCCTCCTATAGCTCTTTATCAGTAGTGATCACAGACAACACAGGATTTATTTGGGTTTCTTTACCATATCTGTTTTTCTCACACTCTGTTTCTCATACAAAGACTCTGCACTAGCTGATGATGCAGTCACCAGATCCCTCAGAGGCAAACCGAGCCCTGCGTTTCACCTCTGAGGACCCAGTGAATTAATAATGGGTGAACAGCTCTTGGTCCAGGGCTGACAATAACAAGAGCTTTTCTCCATGGTGAGAGGTGAACTGCACCAGGGACAACCATGCACGCTTTACGTACAGCCCCCAGTTGCTGGTTAACATCCTATTTTAGCACTAAACAAATGACGTTTATCCAGAGGAAGACATTAGTTCAGTGATGGGAACATAAAGAAATGGAAAAGAGCCGTATTATTAAGTATCAAGCAGTAAAGTCAGGCTTGATAATAAACACTTAATATTAAACACAGATAAAGGCTCTTTATTAAACTAATTTCCTGTTCAAAGCACAGGATTGTAATGTAAAGACACAACGACAAAGCTACTTGCAATAGCATCACCAAGGACAACATATATTTTCATTCATCCATAAATCATTATCTGTTGCAGCCCATTAAGTAATCTGAAGAGAAAGCACACATTTCAGGTCACCTTGAATAAACCATTACAAATAGCTTAATTAGCTGCCAGAACTGAAACTACACTCTCTCTCTCTCTCTCATTAGTCAATGTTTATTTTCTTTGGACAACTCTTGAATTGATCAGGACCAGGATCAGGAACTCCACCCTTAAAGGAGAAGTCCACTTCCAGAACAACAATTTACAGAAAATGTACTCACCCCCTTGTTATCCAAGATGTTCATGTCTTTCTTTCTTCAGATGTAAAGAAATTATGTTTTTTGAGGAAAACATTCCAGGATTTTTCTCCATAAAATGGACTGAAATGGCGACCCGAGTTTGAACTTCCAAAAAGCTGTTTAAATGCGGCTTCAAACGATCCCAGCCGAGGAAGAAGGGTCTTATCTAGCAAAACGATCAGTTATTTTCATTAAAATATACAATTTAAATACTTTTTAATCTCAAACGCTCATCTTGCCTTGCTTTCAATGAACTCTGTGTATTCTGGCTCAAGGGGTATGTCGAAAAACTCCAATCGTATTTTCTCCCTCAACTTCAAAAATCATTTCAAAATCATCATTCAAAATCAGTGAACATGTAAAGATCAAACACCCTCAACAGAAAAAGGTAAAACGGCAATATAGGATGATTTTGAAGTTGAGGAAGAAAAAACAATCAGAGTTTTTCAACATATCCTGTCATGAACCAGAAAAAAAACAGTCCAGGCAGAGTAAGACAAGACGAGCTTTTGACATATAAAAAAAAAGTATATAAATTGTACTATTTTTGTGAAAATAACCGATCATTATGCTAGATAAGACCCTTCTTTCTCAGTTGGGATCGTTTACAACCGCATTTGGGATCGTTTGAAGCCGCATTTAAACTGTATTTTGGAAGTTCAAAATCGGGGCACCGTATCAGTCCATTATATGGAGAAAAATGCTGAAATGATTCCTAAAAAACTATTTCTTTACAACTGAAGAAAAAAAAAGACATGAACATCTTGGATGACAAGGAGGTGAGTACTATAGTATTATAGTATTATATGTGAATCTTTGTTTTGGAAGTGGACTTGTCCTTTATATAAAAATTCTCCCATCATTAACTTAACCCTCATGCCATCTTGGATGTATGACTTTCTTTCTTCAGATGAACACAAACAAAGATTTTTAGAACAATAATACAACTCTCTGAATCCATACAATGCAAGTCCAAAGGGACCCCCAACACGGACACGTCAAACACCACGCACAGCAAATAAAATGGTAATCCACACAACCCAAGCTGATGAATCAATATCTACTGAAGCAAAACGATAAGTGTGTGAGAGAATACTAAAATTCCGGCCAATAATCATATCCAGGTTTGTGACTTGCCTATTTGTCAATTGTCATTTTTGGGTGGAGCTTCCCTTTAATGTGATGCCTCTTAATGTGAGCCAGAGAAGGACAAACTTCAGATACGACAGAACAGAGAGCAAGAGAGAATGAGCAAATGGAGAACAAATTTATGAGAAAATCTGTTTAGGCTAAAAATGTGAGGGCATAATCTCCAACATACACCAGACAATTGCCAGAGAAGCATTTACATTTTAGAAATTTGCAAGTCTAATGACTTTAACGTTCAAGTCCCTGCCCTTGGTTTTCCCAAACATGAGTGAAAGCTTCATTAGCTTTCCCTGGAGTAAATATGTACTTCCTGCTGTTTTCTAATAGTGATTTACGATCAAATAAAGAAAAAAAAAGCCTATCACAGATCAGAAAAAGTGTAGCATCTTCAATCTAACGTACAAAGTGTGCAAACTATTTAAAAAAAAAAGAAAAAGCTATTTATATAATGATCCGACTGGACTGGCTACATTAACATTGGTTCCAGCACAGTGCATTTTCATTTTATTTTAAACAAATACATACATAAATGCGATGTTTACTGGTGCTATATCTAATGGATTAAATTCTGCTAATTCTCTAAATAATTATGAAAAAAGATGTTGGTTACTGCAATTGACAATATACTTTCCTTTTGCACTCTTGCAGTTCATTTTCTACAATAACATTCGTTACAGTGACATCAGCCTACAGCACCACTAATGGGTCAGTGAGACTCATTTTGGTTGGTCAACCAAGCATATTAAGAGTCAGCCAACTAAGCTTTTTTTTTAATTATTTTCCCAAAAGCTTTAAAATAAAAAAGTCTAAAGAATCAGCTACACAGTCTTGTCTATTCTTATATTTTTTCTGAGCAGAAGAAAACATCTTGCTTTAAAGTGGGAAAATGGCATGCTTTTGATAATAGTACACACCTCAAAAAAACTGACTCAACTACTGAAATGTACATTTTCCCTTGAGCATAAATGCCAGCAGAAAAAAAAATACTGCAAATACTATTTTTAAAACAACTGCAATTTAACACTTGACAAACTTTTTGTTCTCTGGGATTTCAGTCAGTGTCATGCTGGGTAACAGGCACTCTACGGCAGTTTTATTCCTGATGCATTGCTAGAAAAATTAGGAAATCAGGAAGTTGCATTGTAAGGACACTCCTTAAGGATTTGAAAAATATAGCCTACCTTTCAGATCACAGATTAACTATGGGGTAAATTTCTGTCACAGGGACAACACTATTTATAATGTTTTTGTAAGTGTTGTCAGTTGATTTAAAAATGTAAAAATATTTAAAAAATAATTTATAAATAAAAATAATACATTTAAAAATAACTAATTAATCACCTTTTTTTTTTAATTAATCATGATTAATCGCAATTAATCCAACCTTACATTCAAGTTTAAATACACTTATACATTTCAGTAATTTCACATAAAATCTTCAAACTAACATAGAAAAAACATAAAGACAGTATATTTTTAAGATTTGTTAAATATTTTTTATGACTAAAGGTGAGTATCACTGATACCAACATTACTAATGTCTCTAGGAAATCGTTCTTTTTTTCCTAATATTTAAGCATTTACTATAGACATTTAACATAACAGCATAACTGAGAGCTAACAATTTTAACATTTATTAGACTTTAAAAAATAACTTCTAATTTAAGCGAATTTAAAACAATCTTCAATTAAACCGTTACTTACGTGTGCCCTTCAGCAAGCAGGAAATATACAGAAATTGAATAAAGTTATCAAACACTAAATATTAAATTAAATAAAGATTAATGCTTAAAGCTACAAAAGGTATTGATTTCCTCTTTTTTTTTTTTTTTTTTTTTTTGTTCTTCGATAAACAGACATCACAGCAGCTGGGTTATTAAGTTTATTTGGCTGCTATTACTTTAAGAGCTGCCTCTGCTGAATGTGGCATGGATCTGAAAGGCACGCTCGTAATTTCATTTGCAATTTAATATGAAATGATACAGGCTTCAGCGCACAGTATAATAGCCAAGAGGACTGGAAAATTTGTTTTTAATGACATATGGCCTGACAACATTTGTTCTACTGAAACTCCTTTGTCATCTGCACTGTTTCCGTACTCGTTTGACTAGCGCCTGGCGCTGAAGTGAAGCTGGAGTCTGAAAAGTCTCCCGTTTAATATATATTTAAAGACGTTCTGTGACTTAATAAATGGATTTCTTGTTAAGAAAAAAAGAGACAGAAGTTGTAAGTGGGGTGGCCAACCCTAGCCCCACCCCCACGTTAACTGCGATAAATATTTTTAACGGCATTAAATTGGAAAAAAATAATTGGCTGCATTAACAAACGAATTTTGGCAGAATTAGTTTTTTTTTTAAGCTTAAAAAGGGATAGTTCACCCAAAACTTAAAACTCTTTCATTGTTTGTCGTTCTACTTCTGTATGACTTTATCTACTATGGAACACATATAGAAGGTATTTTGAAGAATGTTGGCAACATTCTTTTCCACAGAGGAAAGAAAGGCATGTATATTCGGAATGACATGAGTGTAAATTGTGACAGAATTTTCATTACTGGGTGAACTTTAAAGGTGTGTTCACACTTACAGTTCGGTTCGTTTGATTCATTTGGTCCAGACCAAAAAGGAAAATTATTTGGTCCTGTTCCGCTTACCGTTCACACTGGCATTTTTGACAGCCAACCTAAAGATACCTTATCTAAAGGCATAGTGATGCGTTCACAACCTGATTGGTCGGGCTGAATGACGTATATTTCGTGAAGGAGTTCACCAAACACTCCAAACAAAAGGAAAACCACCACCAGGGTTCGGATGGCAGCGTTCACATAATGAACCGCACTAACAGAACAATTGTACCAGAGCTCGTTTTAATCTAACCAAACATGACAAGTGTGAACACACCCTTAATCCAAGCTCATGTGGTATCTGACTCAAGTCCAACCCGGGTCGTGTTTATGTCCTTGTCCTGCTCTCTGTCCTACCCTTGTTCTCATCCTGTCTCTTATTACTGTCTATCAACAAAAATGGCCAAAAATAATTTTAAAAAACCTGCACACCACTTCAAAATGTTCACTAGCAACAAACCAATCAGCTGTTTGCTCAAGGCCAGACCTCAGCAATTTCTGTTTCACACTTTACAAGATTTTTGAAACAAGAACACATCCTGTGTGAACGGCTTCTTATTCATTCTGCTCCGCTGGCTCTCAATAAGCGTGGTTTGAAGAGCCAGATTGTCTGCAAAAGCATAGCGATGATGGTACATCAAGTTTGAATCATGAATTTCTTTACGGGTCAGAGAGCATGACTAATTGTATTTTCTTTTTTCTGTCTAAACGGCACTAAACTAATGTTTACAACATCTTTTAGATTTATACACTGACATATTTTATTTATATTTATTAATAGCTAGCATCACACCATATAACGTCCTGCTACTTTTGAAAGCTTCTACAATCTAGAGTTTTTCATTAAACAGAAGTGCATTCCTTTATTACCGGAGCAGAGGATTTCTGTAATCATTGTTCATTCCTCAGATGAGTTGATAGGCTGGCTATTATCTAATCATTACTCAGACCGACCCTACTATCAGCTGAAGCAGAACACTCAACTCCTCATCCTTTGCACAGATGAGGTCATGTTAAAGTTGGTATTTAACAGTCACTATCAAACAGAGCAATCGGCCTCCGGTCTCTGTGAGGCTGCTAAATGAAGCATCAGGGAGGAAGCGGAAAACAGCCAACAGGAAACTTTCCTCATTAGCAGGGCGTAGACATGTCCGACTCATGGGAAAGGCAAAGTTTTACATATCCCTTATAGCTCTAGAAGTTTCATTTTCATTTTAGATAGATTGGGATTTATTATGTTTATGAGTCTCAGTCAATGAAGACTCAGATCAGTAGTGCTGAATATCCAGTGGGATTTGGCATGTAGGTTTAATAGGTAACATTTGGATAGCAGAGCCCATATTATATTTGGATATAATGAACGTCTTTGTGCTGCATGTGGAGCTAAAAATAGTATTTTAAAACTGCAGAGGACAACAGCAAGGAGGTGGTCCAAGTTGTTTTGGAGCTTGTATAAATAGCGCATAAGCCTCACACACACATACAGACACATCAGGGACAAGGGTACATAAGGGCCAGAGTGGTGCTTGTTCATACAGAATGATGGTTGGACCACCCAATTAGAGTTACTGACAAATATTGTATATTTTGAAAATATTGTATTTTTCCATAGACTAAATAACTAAAGTTCACATACAGTACAAGCATTTCATCATATCTGTTTTAAATATAGTTTAAAAATGTTTTTTTTTTTTTCAACTTTGATGAAATATAAACATCTTGTTTCCAAAGTCACTATGGTTTTGTGGTCCTTTGTGTTAGGTTAACCCGCACCTGTTAAATGAATCAATTAGTTAAACAAAGTCATGTCTAATATGTGACCCTGGACCATAAAACCAGTCATAAGGGTCAATTTTCAAAACTGAGATTTAAACATCTGAAAGCTGAATAAATAAGCTTTCCATTTATATATGGTTTGTTAGAATAGCACAATATTTGGCCCAGATACAACAACGCAAAACAATACAAAATCTAATTGAGAAACATCACCTTTAAAGTTGTCAAAGTTCTTAGCAATGTGTATTACTAATCAAAAATTAAGTTTGGATATATTTCCAAATTTATAAAATATCTTCATGGAACATGATATTTACTTAATATCCTAATGATTTTTGGCATAAAAGACAAATTTTGACCCATACAATGTATTTTTGGCTATTGCTACAAATATACCCATGCTACTTACTGGTTACGACTGGTTCTTATGCTTATGACTGGTTTTGTGGTCCAGGGTCACATATTTCTATAGTAGGTACATACCTTAACTCCATTGGGCCACATGGATAATTGGGCCAAGCTGCATCATTTTCTCTCATGTTTTATAGAGCGCTTATCTCTCTCACAGTAACTATGCCATATAAGTTATGAGAAATCAGAGTGTGAAAACTTTTACTGTGGGAAAGCTGTTGGTTCATCACTGCTTTAAATTCATGAAATATTTGCTTGGAAAAAAAAAAAATCTGCATTCTGCAGAATAAAAAGATTCATTGTGTGAACACACACCACTATGACAATGGTAACCATACAGGGACAGAGCTGCTGTTTGCACCACATGACACAGCTTAAGCAAGCAACAAACACTACACCAGTGTAAATAACACAGTAAATGGCAAAACTGTGAACAGTGGTCAATTACCATTCTAATCCACATCCTACAGACAGAATACAGTGAAATCAGTGTCAGAATGCAGTATCAGTATTAGATCTGTGCGACAGAATGATAATGATAGTTATATCTTTATTTTATAATTGTCCTCAATAAAGTGATAACAAAAAGTTTGAGAACCTAGAAATCAGTCATATTTTACCATTGTACTGAGGTGCTATATGTGTGGTTTTAACTGTGGTTGTCAAGATCTAAATGTACACTATAATGTTTACAGTTTTTGATAATGAAAATGAATTTGCATCTGCATCCTAACTCAAGCTACTACTACTGTCAACTAAATCTATTGTCAAATGTGCATTTCTAAGTGACAAAAAATGCAATATTAATATTGCAGCCTGCACTGAAAACTGTGCTGAAGATATGAGTCAAAGTCAGGCAACACAAATCTTTTCCAGAATTTGAAACAATATCACTCATTAGAACTTGCAGAATCTAAGAAATTAATTTTTTTTTACATAAAGATTTATTTTGTCAAGGGAAAATGAGTGGAAAAGTGTAAAAAAATGTAACAAAAATTTTAAACCACAGTTAGCAGTCTGGTTTCTACAACTTACTTAGGAGCAAAAATCTTTAGAAGAAATAATAACTTGAAATTTACCATGATAATTATCGACTGACATGAAATTCTTTGTTGTGATCATTTTTGTTGGCCATATTGCCTAGCCCTTACCAGAATACAGTGAAACCTAGCTTACACAGTAGTAGTATAATTTATATATATATACAGTGTTTCCCATTCATTAACTAGAGTGTGGCGGCCCGCCACAGTCTCATCTGTCCCGCCACAGTTTCATAATAAACCGAAAATATTTATACTCGTCATTTTAACATAGACATCTTTAACGTTGTGTTTCATGCCATCGCTTTGGAAAAGTGTCCGTCAAACGAACTAAGCGTTATATGTTTTTATCCGTTCATCAAGTCTGTTTCGCTGCTTGTTTGTGAAGCACGCACTTCATTCAGAGTCAGACGATCAGTTCGTGATTTGATGTTTGCCGCGTC
>JAHKKF010486434.1:0-13804 GCA_019740295.1 Labeo calbasu | reverse complement strand
TTGCTTTAAAAATGAAATTACTTTTCTTCAGATTGAGTTTGCTGACTGTAGCTTTTGTGGTCTTGTTGTTGGAGTCCCCCACAAAAAATAACTGAGGCGTAGTTTTCTGACTAGGGACCGAAATGAACTGTGAATCTAAGAGTTGTGATTCAAAGAACACAAACACAGCAGTTGAAGCTTCACACAGAAAAGCGTACTGTGTTTCAAAGTCCTGGATGTCACCTCTCAAGTTGGCAATCGCTACAGGCTCAGGAAAGACATCAATGTTCTTGTTTCCACAAGGAAGATACCAGGATATCTCAACTAAACCATTTGATATTTTCTTACTTATGTTTCCACAATCCATGTTGAAGTGCACAAAGGTATCAGTGTACTGCTGTGGATTGCTGAGCAGCTTATTCAGAATTTCTGATTTGGAAAAGTTACATCTACCAAGTCTCACAAAAGACACTAAAGGTATTTCTGACAGAGCAATCCTTGCTTCCACAAATGCACTTGAATCTGATAAGGAGTGTGGTCTGTATTTTTTCACAATATCTCTCATTGCCCAAAGCATAAGAGTGATCTGATTGTTATCACTGTTTGGAAGCAGCAGAGGAACAGCAAACTGGCACATGGACAATTTCATGTTCATTTCCTGCTGAAGAAAACTGTCAGAACAAAGAAATACAGCAGTCAAAATATCTAAAGGATTAACTGTCTGAGGACAGTCTGCTTCAGTGTCTTGATCATCATCCCAATCTGAATCTTCTGCTCCATCTGATGAGGAACACTTAACACTCCTCGCTGTCCTTTGTAGCATCATCAGTCTTTTCAAGAAGAGCCATGGCAGATCTGAAAGGGACTGGACAGGCACATCTGTGACACTGCTCTTGTTGATCTGCAGCACTCTGTGTAGATTGAGCTTCTTATCATAGTACTCTGCCAAACCCAAGTTTTCCAATTGTTTCTTCATGATGTTCCCTGTAAACAAGACCAAAATAGGTTACTTTTGATGAGTCTTGCCTAGTCAGCAATACACTCTGTTTTCATTAAGTGCAATAATTATGAATATTCATGTTTTTTGCAAGTCATCAATCAGCAGACTACAGTCAACTAGTACTTCATTATTTAAGTGGTGAAATGTGCAATAAAAGTGGTATGACTGCACTGTCTAATTATTTACTTTTGTGGCAAGCAGCTGTGTAATAAGTGGCATAATATACATCCAGCCAGTTGTTAACGCAAAATAAAGATGTGCTATGTTATTCCTTACTTATTATACTGTAATCTTAATTCAAATGATAAATGATTTTGAAAGTCTGACAGTAATCAGTGTTGAGTGCTACTGTAAGATTAACTCTGCCTCAGGGCCGGATTTACGCTTAGGCCTTCCAGGCATGTGCCTATGTTTGCTGGTCCAGGGGGGGCCCAAACACAATGAAGAGCCATATAATACTTTTGTAATACTATGGGCTATCTACAACAACCAAAACCCCAGAAGACACTAAGTAAATAACTATAACAAACAATGGGGTAATAAAGAACAACTATTTCCATGTTTTCCATCTGTTTTTATATACAGAAATCACACTTTCTTTCTCCCATTCTCTCTCACAGATGCAGACACAGTACGCACTCACGTGGGAAACGCGAACAGAAACTTGTTGTCAGCACTACCCCGCAAAGTTATTAATAAAATAGTTTTGCTAAATAGGTCAACAAACACAAGATTTCAGGATGGAATGACAAATGTCTTGAAATAAATCATCTACACAATGTTTTGAGGTGTGGTTGTGACTCCAGGCTGTTAAATTTTTAGAGAAATTATGCACTTCCAAAGTGGTAATGGCCATGATGCCGGAGCTTATTAATCTCTGTTCTAAAACAAATTAAGAACTACATTCAGTCTTTATTGACTTAACGCAAGGGCTTGTGACAGATAACGCTAACGGTTTCCACTTTTTTTTTTTTTTCTGGGGTGGTAATATTATATTAATAGGGAAGGGGGGCTCAAAAATTAGTTTTGCCTATGTCACGATAAGAGGTAAATCCAGCCCCTCTCTGCCTGGTTTAAATGTTTCGGTAACACTTTATAATAACGTTCAGTTGTAAGTCATTTATAAGTGATTAGTTAATGATGAAATAATCATTCGCAAAACATTGAAGTGATATCTTAACAATTTGTGTATGTTAATTCTTTTACAAGTCTACTACAAATTAATTTACAAGTAATTAGTTAATGATGAACTAATCATTTACAAAACATGATTATGTGTTTCTAAATGATTAATAAGTGATATGTTGAAAAGCACACAAATGCAATTATTCTAAAACTATTTTCTGTTTTTTAAATAATAATAAAGTATTTGCTGTCAAGTGAATAAACGTATAAACCCTTTCTCTCATCAGCACAGACTTGTGTTCCGTGGAGTGTGTGGGATCTAGTGATAATGTGAACCAGTTTTACCCTCCACTGAAGATCACATCAGATGCACAGCGCTAAAATACCATGCGTGTCAGAGAAGACATCTTTCCCCTTACAAGTCAGCCCTTACATTGCACTACACACTACAATGTATTCAAAACCTGTTGTGTAAATGCATGAATAAATCATTTACAAATCTTTCTGCATTCCCTAATCTAAAGTGTAAACTACTCATCAGTTGTAAATGTTTTACAAACCTGCCAGGTACAGGTTGTGTACACTGTAAAAAACAATTTGTTGAGTCAACTTAAAATAATTTGTAACCGGGCTTCCTTAAAATTTTAAATTCAGTCAACTCAAAAAAAGTTTATTCAACTTGAAATTATACTACATGACAACTTGGATATTTGAGCTGAATCAACTTAAATTTTTAAGGTAGCTGGGTTACTTACCCATCTGTTAAGTTTAGAAAACACAAAGTTGTTACTTAGTACAACTTAACATTTCAAGTTGACTAAACTTATTTTAGTTGACTGAACTTAAAATCTTAAGGCATCAGGGTAACAAATTATTTTAAGCTGGCTCAACAAATTGTGTTTTTTATTTTTTACAGTGTAGGTATCCACACTGGTGGGGAAAGATATACGAATGATGAGTAAAACATTTACAGCTGATTTATACTTTAGATTAGGGGATGCAGAAAGATTTGTAAATGATTTATTCATGATGTGATCTTCAATGAAGGGCAAACATTTCAATTATTTATTATATTAATAATATATTAACTAGTAACTTATTAACCATTGACAATCTCTTTGATTGTTTCATGATATGCTATTTTTTTAAAGATAACTTATGACAGATCTGTAAATCGTTAGCATACTACTTAATCATTTGTGAACGCATAATGATGTTTTGTAAATTATAATCATTTGTAAATGATTTATAACTATCTAGAAAGCATAGATAAAAATACTACCATATCACTTATTAATCGTTTAGGAATTCATAGTCATGTTCTGTAAATGATTAATTAATTATAAACTAATTACTGGTAAATTACTTGTAAATGAATGAACAAAACATACACAGATTGTTAGCATATCACTTGGTAATCTTTTATAAATGTTTCGTAAATGATTATTTCATTATTAACTAATTACTTATAAATGACTTACAACTGAACGTTATTATAAAGCGTTACCTAAAATTGTTATTAGTATTAATAGCACTCCGCACTGTCATTTGAAAGGACCCCATTTAGGCCCCAATTACACCGAACTGAAACTTAGAAACTTGGAAACTTTGGTGACTTAAAAAGAAGACCAGTTTTTTTTTTTTTATTGCTTTACCACCAAATCAGCAGTCCTGTCAGTCTAATCAAAGGATTATAAAATGTTTGGCTTTTGCTGAAAGTAAACAATTTAGCAAAAAAAAAAAAGCTCCGGGGAACCCGTGATAGACACCAAAATTTCTCCCCCATCACTGCAGTCTGTGGACTTTCTAAGCAACGGTAAACTTATTTATGTAATTATTAATGCTTTTACTTTAAACAATCATTGAGTGCTTGTAATAACCTCCAGTTGTGATCTTAAGTGGATTTTGATTCTATAATATGCAGACATGCACTCGTTGTATGTTTTATAATTGATTAAATGTGACCTGTTTGTCATTTGTCATAAACATCCTTATAAAAATACCATGAGCTGCATAAAAACACATACAGAAAATACATTGTCATAATCATATGTCTATTTGCTTTCATAATTCATGTGTAGAAAAATGTTTCAGCTTTCTTTATACATAATGGCAGAAGATATTGTAAGATTTACAGAACCTCAGACACCTTGATCTTCTGAGATGGACAATACACACACAGTGTATTAACATACAGACATCTGTTTCCACATCTCACTGAGAGAAAATGTGGGAAAACAACTCTCTCACCTATGCATTAGTTCCTTCTCATCACCTCACCGCAGAAAAGTAAAGTAGATGAGAGATTTCTGCGGTCGAGGCCACCTTCAGCACGCCGGAGCCTTCCGTTTTTTCCCGATCTCCACACCGAGGTGTCGAGATCGTGGAACGTACCCTTTTCAGCTCGCTTGTTCATCCCCGCATCTTACAACTACGGCAGCGTAGCGGGGGTGGACGAGCATGGGTACAGAGCGATGCCACGGGTGGAACAGACGCTTGCCAGCTATCTGTCCCCCGGTTTGGCATTGTCTCTGAAGGCTCCGGTATACGGTAGCGCACACCATGTCGGTGTTACAAGCGTATCAGGCTGACCTGCTCAAGGAGCTGGATGAAGGAGATGAGATCAAAGATAGCGATATCTCTGAGCTGATTTGTCTCTCCGTGCCACTAAGGAGACCGTCTGTGCTATTGGACGGTCTATGGCAGCCCTTGTGGCCGCGGAGAGACATCTCTGGTTGACCTTGTCCGACATGAAGGAAAAGGACAGGGTCTTCCTTCTGGACGCCCTGCTTTCGCCTTCTGGTCTGTTTGGTGACGCCATCAATTCCGTCGTCGACAGATACCAGGAGGCTCGTAAACAAGCGACGGCCATCCAGCTCACGGGGCTGCTGGGCGGGAGCAGCCCCGGCCGTCTACCAGCTCCTCACACCGGGAGACACAGAAACAGAGCATCGCCACTCGCACTCCGCCCCATCAAGAGCGAGTAGTGCGACGCTCTAAGTCGGGGGCTTCGAAGACAAGGCCTGACCTGAGGGTCGTGCTGCAGTCCAAGAAGTCCTCGACAAAGCGGTCCTGACAGTTCAGGATCACTGAGGGCAGCCCCATCCGGGGAGAGGTGGGGTGCACCGCATTCTTCGGTGTCCATCTCTCCCCTGTGCCCTCAGGAGGCCGTTCCGCCAATCCTGGCGGTGCTTCAGGGCGTGGCGGTCTCCAGCGAGCATTCCCCCCAGTTTCTTCCGCCCGGAAACGCAGCGGAGCTGGGGAGCTCGCCACCCCCAAGGGGGTCTCGGGGGCCACTAGTTCAGGTGCTTCCTGCCGAGAGACCGTTACAGGACACCGTTCTAGCGGCCCAAACAACACCAGAGGCCAGTCTCGAGAGACTGGTTCTCTTAGTAGATCATTTGGCAGCGTGGAAACTACTGCCCAATGTGTCTGCTTGGGTCCTGCACACTGTAGAGTGAGGCTATCACATTTAGTTCGGCGCTCCTCTGCCACAGTTCAATGGGGTCTCTCCCACTCTGGTGGGCCCCGAGCAGGGTCTGGTAATGGAACAGGAAGTAGCTACTCTCCTGAGGAAGGAGGCCATCGAGGTGGTCCCTCCTCACGACAGAGAGTCCGGGTTCTACAGCCGGTACTTCATTGTTCCGAAGAAGGATGGGGGCCTGCATCCTATGTTAGATCTGCATCTGTTGAACCGTTCAGTCATGCGACTGAAGTTCAAGATGCTCACCATCAAACAAGTCGTGTCTCAAATCAGGTTAGAGGACTGGTTTGTCACGATAGATCTAAAAGACGCATACTTCCACGTCTCCATCCTTCCTCAACACAGGAAGTTCCTGAGGTTTGCTTTCAGGGGCGCAGCTTACCAATACCGGGTTCTTCTGTTCAGCCTAGCACTCTCCCTCCGCACTTTCACGAAGTGTGTGGATGCAGCTCTGGCTCCTTTGCGACTCGAGGGCATCTGCATACTCAATTACATCGACGACTGGCTGATCCTGGCCCAGTCGGAACAAGTGGTGGCTCAGCATCGAGATGTTGTGCTCGCTCACATGAAAGAGTTGGGGTTGAGACTGAATGCCAAGAAAAGTGTGCTTTCTCCATTACAGAGGACCACTTATCTAGGCGTGGTGTGGGATTTGACCATGATTCAGGCACGTTTGTCTCCTGCTCGGATTGAGTCGATCCTCACTGCAGTCGCGAGAGTGAAAGAGGGCCGGTCACTCACTGTCAAGCAGTTCCAACAACTGCTGGGTCTGATGGCAGCTGCGTCAAAATGTGATACCTTTTGGCCTGTCAGGAGGGATCTCCTCTCACAGGCACAGGCTCTCACCCCCATAATTGTGGAAGCTTTGGGTGTGACCCCTGAGGGGGCACATCTCTTAGCCTCCGGTCTCTCATGAGAGGTTGTTGAGACCATCCTCCAATCTAGAGCTCCCTCTACAAGGAAACTGTACGCCTTGAAGTGGAGACTCTTCACTTCTTGGTGTGGACGCCACCAGCAAGACCTAGTTAACTGCCCAGTTGGTACAGTGCTGGAGTTCCTGCAGGATAGGCTCTCCGCAGGGTTAACCCACTCCACCTTGAAGGTTTACGTGGCGGGCATTGCGGCCTACCACGCCCCTCTTGGTGATCTCTCTGTGGGTAAGAACCCCCTTGTTACACGTTTCCTCCGCGGTGCACTGAGGCTGAAGCCTCCTGTACGGCCTCGTGTTCCCCCATGGGACTTGTCGGTGGTGCTAGAGGCTCTCTGTAGACCTCCCTTCGAGCCTATTGAGGAAGTTTCTGACCATCACCTTACCATTAAAACGGTTCTTCTCTTTGCCCTTTCCTCCTTAAAGAGAGTTGGGGATCTCCAGGCCCTCTCTGTGGCCCCCTCCTTTCTGGACTTTGCGCCAGGCCTGGCTAAAGCCTGGCGGGGTACGTCCCTAAAGTCCCCTCCTCAGCACCATGGCCAGTCGTACTTCAGGCCTTTTGTCCTCCTCCCTTCCGGGAGCCCGGCCAGCAGAAGCTTAATTGTATGTGTCCAGTTCGAGGTCTGGACACATATGTCCACAGATCTGCCACGTGGAGAAAGTCGGACCAACTTTTTGTATGTTATGGTCCGGCTAAGAAAGGTCATCCCGCTACCAAGCAGACCTTAAGCCACTGAATAGTGGATGCTATTGTGTGTGCATACGAGTCCTCTGACCTCCCTCCACCCTTGGGGGTCAAGGCTCATTCTACTCAGAGCATGGCTGCCTCCAAAGCCTTTCTTGCAGGCGTTTCTATGCAGGACATCTGCAACGCTGCGGAATGGTCCACGCTCCTTACTTTCATCAGGTTTTACGACCTGGACCTGCGAGTCACATGCTTTTATAGCTTCCTGGTCGGTGACGTCACCCGCCTATGACACTCTTTCATTGGACTGGTTACACATGTGATTCAGAGTGCGGTCTCGCTGAAGGCGTTCCCATGGCGTTTCGACGCGCCGTCTCGTTCCCTCTGGGAACCAGGGTTACATACATAACGTTTTACATTTTCCTATAGAAAATCATACAAACTAATAACACTAAATGTAGCTTATTGGATGACATAAAAAGGCTATATACAGTTCATTCTAGGAAAACACTTAACGCAGTATTTGGGCTCACCTGCTTGCCTGCACATGTTAGTTATATTTTATTAATAAGGTGTATACTGAATTTGTTTTTTATAATCTTAGTCTGTTATGTGGTTTGCCATTTGCTTGTCTTAGAGTTTATTTATTTATAAACTGTATAAGAAATACAGAGCTATTTTATGGATAGCTACCAAAACTACTCTCAGCCTTACTGTATCCCTATAATTTCCTAATTTAAATGTTTTAAAAATTGGGGAACACAGAAAAGATTCTGCCATCTGTGAGTTATGGAATATATATATATGAAGAGTTCAGATGCAAAACCAGCTAAAAGCCTGATAAAAATGCATTTTTTAAAGAAAGACGTCAGATGGATATAGTGGTTTTGCATCTGAACTCTTCACATATACATATATATATATATATATATATATATATATTTTTTTTTGTCAAAGATGTAACATAGTAGCAGGTGTTACTTATATTGTGTATGGTCTGTAGTATGCAGGATGCAGTCGGATACACTTTATTATTGGCCGATCCCTTAGTCAAGCCCTAAATGGATAGCACTGATCATTAGCTTGCCACTCTTAAATAAGGGCCCATCAGGTCAACAACCAATTTAAATGTTTAAGTTATACACTAAGAAATAGTCACTGTGAAATTGTCACTGTATCAGTATAAAATATTGTAGCATGACACTGGCTTCTGAAGCAATAGACAGAAAGATAATACGGATACTTACTCTGTACAGGAGATGTGTCTCTGATGTGTCTCTGCAGCACTTTTTTTCTTTAATTGTCCTGTGTACTATTAAACATAGAGGAGTCAATGTTGTCATAATTACATAAAAGGAATTAAACCAAAAACATAGTTAACTGACTCACTGGTGTGCAGAAGAGGAATGTTGATGCACGATGTTGGTTCTTCTTCGTTGAAGACCAATCCAACCTTCAGACACAGGGATGTTTAAAACAAAGATAAAAAGGTAACTTGTTCTGGCGTAAATGTTATCAGCAAACCATGTCTCAATTGAGTTTACATCACACAATTTGGGCTTTTCCTTTTAGAATTTGCCTCAAAATGAGGAGTTAACATTTTGCTGGTTTTATATCTCACAATTATGACTTTTTTTTCCCTCAAAATTTTAAGTTTACATTCGAGTCCCACCCCTCCTGGAAGGTTCAGGAGTCTCCAGCATATTGATAACAACTCCCTGACATCACAAAAAACAGCATATGCTGGTTAGGTAGGTTTTGATGCTGGAATGCTGGTTTTAGCTGGTCCTTAGCTGGTTTAAGCTGGTTCTGGACCAGCATAAACCAGCAAAGGACCAGCATAAACCAGCATCCCAGCATCAAAACCTAACCCGCACATGCTGTTTTTTTCAACAGGGATCTGTTCAGATTTCGTCACACACACAATAAACACATGATAAAAGAAAGGTTTAATGCATTTAAAACAATAATGTTCAATTGCTGTCAGGATTTACTAAAGAACAAGCAGTGAAAAAAATAGCAATGAACTGGTGTGGAAAGTTTCAGTCAAAATCATGGGAGGAGAGTATTTATTGAATCATGCAGCATGATTTACTAAGGTTTGTGGTAATCAATCTACTGGTATTTTGCGCCATTAGGCCTATTTACCGCCCCCCCAAAAAAACATGTTCACTCGTATTAATTTATTTAGAATGCCAAAGGAAGATATTATAATAACATATCCTTACCCTAATTTGCACTGCTCTAGGTCAGTGGCGGTGTTTAACCAAAACCTAGGGTATGGTACAATTCCCTGTGGCCATACATACAACAACATTATTTTATGAATTATTAATTGCTTTTGCAATAATGCATAGGGGAAAGCGAGGACAAAAATACAATTTAAAAAAAAAAAAAAAATTTAAAAAGATAAACTTGACAGAGATATATTTTTGCTGTGGCCTATAACTGGTGGTCTCCGTCCTATGATAGTGTTACAAAAGTTTCCCTCACAGGTCATATTGACCCGAAGGGCAAAATCATAATTATTTTTTTTTTTGTCCAGAAAGCTGGTTTTGGTTCATTTTTTAAAAAAAAATGTTGATGCAGGTTTATTTTTATTATTTTTTGGTGATTTTATTTTATTTATCTTATATTCTGAATTTTTTTATTAAAAGAGGGACATTTCTGTACATTTTTGCCTAATTTTGGTCCATTAATACTGTGCACATGAAAATCCACCAGCAACTGGGTCACTGAGTCTCTCAGATGCCATCTGTTGCATGAAAATGACATTACATTGCATTTTTTGCTTACCGCCACTAGAGGTAAGCAAAAAATTTGACCCCGTTGGCTGGGACGAAAGTAACACACAGGTGGGTCAAAAGTAACACAGCAATACAAGCTAAATGTTTTGTGTTACACATACGTTGTTGTGTTTGTGTCTTGTTTTTATTAAATATACATGACTATGACATTGTTAATATGTAACTGCAAACATTTTTTGTCTTTAATCTTTGCAAAAAAAAAAAAAAAAAAAAAAAAATTACATTTTACTTTTAAATGTATCAAATGTTTCAAAACCTGAGTATACAAACTTGAATTGTTTTAATTATTTATTCAACTTATTTTTATAAAACCTTTTTTTTACAGAATGAACAATGTGAAAATTAGATAACAATTTAGATAACATAAATTCTTAACATAATTTAACAGTAGGCCTATTCATGTTTCCATCCAGTTGTTTGTATGCATACATTCAAAATGTGCATAAAAACATCTGAAAACACTGCAAATTCATAGGTGGAGGTGGAAAAGCTAAGGTATTCCTGACAGAAACGCCGTCTCATAATTGTGGCTGAATCAGACCTCTGTCTTTCTGACCCTCACTTTTGGCATATATACAACATAAACAAATGTTTTAATAAATGATGCAAGACACAGAAAGTCACCACATCAGCATGCAGTGGGACAAAAGAAACACTTGTTGTCACTGTTGGGGGACGTTGGTCATTATGGGAAATGAACGTCTGTGTTCTTTAATTTACTCACTGTCATCGCCCACTGCAAAACTTTCTACTCCCATCTGCGCTTTTTTGGACTTTAATGCTAAACAAGGTTTTGTGCAAGTTGTTAGATAACTTAGATAAGACTAACATAGTTATGTCAGATCACTGAAACTTGTGCACTGCATCTCACTGAATAATTACAATTAATAGCAGAATTTATTTTTGGAAATATAAACTAATACTTAGTACTGACACACTAAAGCAACAGACATAACTGCAACCTTTTTTTTTTTTTTTGATAAATCTAACATGCTAACATTTTTTTGTATAAATTAAAGACACTTACCTCAAACCTGGAATGCCTCTCTGATGCTGTCAGAAGGGTATGTGGACCACCACTCGTCGCTCCTCTCTTTTATCTCACAGGACTGTACCAAACAACATGGGGGGAAATGATGTGTACAAAAGTGAAATTATATTAGATCAACACCTAAAATTCCTTTATTGAAGTAAATGATTAATGGCTAAGTAGTATGATTAAGTGTAATATAGTTTTTTTCTGTAGAATTACATATTAGACTTTTCAGTTTCAGTTTTGCTTTCAGTTTCAGTTTTTCTGTAAGTCATGTGATTTTCAGGAATCAGAATAAATAATAAAGGCAGGTCTGGAAGGCATTCAGACTTTCTATTATCCTTTACTTTGGCCAACTATGTCAATTATTAAGAAGCGCATGTTTCACATTTAGTCTGTTCTGATTCGATTTTCCTTGTGCTGCCTGTCTGATTCCTGGTTAGTTTCCTCATTTGTTAATTAGTCCTACACACCTGTTTCTTTTCTTCCTGATAACTCCTATAGCTACTTAAGCCTTGAGTTTCCCTAGTTTCATCATCAGCTTCTGTGTGTATGTGGTTGTGCTTCTCTACTGCTAAGTTTTCTTGTTCCAGTTGGATTTACTTATTAAAAGACTGCTTGTATGAATACTGTATCATTGTGGATTTCATTGTGACCACCAAGTTGTGACAGTGACATACAGTGGTGAAAGAGGGTCGACTTCAAATCGTTTCATATTCTTAGCGAAAATTATCTGTCTTTGTAATGAAAAGCAGATGTTATATATCAGAATGGTGCCAGTCTTCATGTCTGAATATTTCCACATCCCTACTATACAGTAGGCAAAAACAACAACAACAACAACAACAACAACCAAAAAAAAAAAAAAAAAAAAAAACCCCAACAACCGGTAGGCTACATTAAGAGAGTAGTATGTCTGAATTCACAGTATTTATAAGTATTTGCAGTATTCTGCAATAGTCGAAAAGTACCTGACATACTAGTAGTATTTTGAAGTATGCATACAAAGGACACTTTACCATCCAGTGAGGCCTTGGGAGAGGATTCATAAATGATATGGAAGCAACATAAATTACAATGTATCCCTGGTAAAAATAAAGTGTATTCGAATGCACTAAAAATGCTTAAATACAAGCAAGTATGTTTGTAGTACATTCTTATTTTTTATGCTAAATCAAATTGTAAGTTATACACTATGAATACACAAATTAAATATATATTTCTACTTCAGTAGTAATTAAGGGCAATTGCAGAAGTATGCTAAACACCACAGATATTTAAATTAATTTTTAGTGCATTGAAATAAAGTATACTACTGCAAAAAAGGACTTTTACTCGTGTATTTCTTAAAAGTGTGCTTTGAATGATTTAAAAATTAGTTCAATGTCAGTACACTTTTACATAGTTATCCTAAGATTAATTAAATAGATTTTATTTAAAATATATTAATAATATATTAGTTAAGTGCATTTTCCCAACTGTGCTGTAAGTACATTTATTACAAATACACTAATTAGCACTGACAAGTACATTGATTTCTTTTAAATGTAGTCAGACAAGAAGAGTTTTAGAATTTAATTGTTTAAAAGTGTGCTACGATTGTTTTATGTAAAATTTTAGTGGATTTTTATATATATACCATCACTAACTTCTATTTGGATTTTCATGAAAAATACAGCAGAAATGTACTACTTAAGTAAAACACTACAGGTTACTGTGCTTAGGCAAATATATATATAGCACATGATAGGATTATGCATTCATATGTGTTTAGATGTCTAACAAAATTCACAATTTAACAGTAAGCATACTTTTAGCATAAAGTACTGTAAGTGCTATATTGCTAATGTGGAAAAAAAGATAGAGTTCAGATGCAAAACCAGCTAAATCCATCTGATGTATTTCTTTAAAATGAGCATTTCTTTCTGGCTACTTTGTATAGGTTTCTATGTAGGTACCGGTACTTCTGATTGGGCTGAGGCTGGAATTTAGCGAGTTTGAAGTAAAAGTATTTGATGGACTTATAATGTGAGTCAGGAGCATTCACTCAGTATCATTATCTCATTTTTGACTGAGATGGCTTTTAGCTGGTTTTGTATCTGAACTCTTCATATATATATATAATCACATTAAATACAAATTGACATACAGTGGTGAAAGAGGGTCGACTTTGTTGGAAACTCAGAAGCGAAGACCAGGAGACTCTTGGGTATCTTCAGCAGAATTCTTTATTGAGAATGAGCTGCGTAGCTCTGCAGTCCTCAAAAGTCTGACTAAGGCAGTGATACATTGTAGTTTATATACATTTAGGGGGCAGTCCCCTGAAATGTAGACAAATCACCTGGGTGACGATCCCAAACAAAGCATGCAAATGAAGTATTCAGGTATAGCCAAGTGCCCCATTTACACCAGTCCTAATCCAATCATCATAACTACTCAAAGACTGGGCAGAGGCACCGAGAGCCATTACAAACAAAAGGTGAACATCTCAGTAATCTGGATCATTTGACTTACAATAAGAGAACAGGAACTGGCAGGGACATCTTGCTACAAACTTTGCTTGAGAGAATCATTTGTCTGATAACCTCATGTGGCATCCGAGTCAATTACAAAAGACCCTAAACCAGGCCTGAATACAATTACAATTACCAGAACACCGACTATGTCAGGATTATAGTCTTGTCTGTTCTGTTTTCCTTGTGTTTTTCCCCTGTGTTTCTAGTTCTTTTGGTTTGTTCCGTTTGCTCCCCCTTTTGGTTTAGC
>JAHKKF010486430.1:0-23538 GCA_019740295.1 Labeo calbasu | reverse complement strand
TGCATAGATGCTATTTACACTATGTAAAAAATAGTATTTTCCTTGCAGCAAGTGATCGTAATTAGATGCTATTAATACTTGCAAATGGTGACAGATATGTGATGGGAAAAGGAAGAAGAACAGGAGTTTGGCAAAAGGTGGAATTGAACTCGGGTCGCGTCAAAACTTAATCACAGGGTGTCTTACTCCCTACACCACTGCTACTGTATGAATATAGATGTCTTTTCTAATTATATCAATACAGACCAGATTTGCTCATAATGTAAACAGACATTTAGTGTATGGAACCATTTTTGCTAATACTATAGAGCAAATCAGAGAAAACAGTTTTTTACGTCATGTTTTACATGACTTAATATTAACTTTTTGTTTTTGAAATGCATAAAATCACCATAACTTTGGCAATCATGCTAATATTCCACATGAGGACCCATTCCATGTCAAATAAAAAAACACTTCGATTAGGATGCTCATATGACATTCTTCAAAAATATCATTCATTTCTACAGAGCTGGACTTTTTAATAAGGTTCAAATGAGTTCAGCTTTAAGAATGAAAACCAACCTGTTTGTTCCTCAGTATCTTCATGTTTGACTCTGAAAGCTTCGTCAGTCCTCATGTCTTCACTCTCCTCTTTAATAAACACATATGTTTGTTCCTCAGTATCTTCAGTTTTGACTCTGAATGTTTCTTCAATCCTAATCTCTTCACTCTCCTCTTTAATAAACTCCATCTTTATAATAGTCTGTGTGTCACATGGATTTCAGTTGATTCACCAAGAAATTTTCTGTGTTTACACTTTGCCCTGTTTAAGATAAGAATAAACAAGAAAGCAAAAACAAATAAATAAATGCAAACTAAATCTTTGGGTGCATTTCAATTAGCTCACTAGTTTCGTAGTCAGCCCAATCATAAAGGAGTCAGTCAGAGTGAGAGTTAATGGCTTTAAATTGCTTGATTAGACAAAACAAGCAAACAAACAAAACACTTAAAACTGACACATGAATAAAAGAAAACTATACAGACATTTCATATTTAGGCATGCAAGTTTTACATTATTATTATTAATTATCATTGTTACCTGTTATACTATATATATATATAGTACTTAATTAAGTTTTCACGAAACTTGCTACTGGTTTGTAAAAGTTGTCATTGCACGTTTCTGTTTATTGCATTTGCGCTTCGAATCACTGAATCATTTCGCGAAGGAACTGATTCAGTTGAGTCGGAGTCTCATACAGCTCCGTTTCTCTCATCACTACTTGTCAGTGACCGAACTCGTCTTTACGATAAACTGATTCACTAAATGAAGCGAAATGAGACGCAGCTTTTCTGTTATTCATGTGCGGGTGCTGTTTACTCATAAAAATAACGTTTATTAATGTTAGATATAGTATCACAATTTAATATTACATTAATTAAGCCATTTTACCTCGCTTGTAAAAACTATAAAATTGCCTAAACAGGCTGCAACGATGGAAACAGTTTAAAGGCTTAAAAAACAAACCTTTCTTCAGCCAAATCACATCAGATGCAGAAGAGACGCAGTCTTATGATGTCACACCACAAGACCAAAATAAAAGTCTTGACATTAAGCTGCTGTCTAAAATAAAAAAAAGTGCACAGAAAATGTACATAATGAGGAGTTAAGAGTTGATTTTCTGGTGGAATACACATTTAAATACATGTTGTCCAATGTATTTAGAAACCATTTATACCAGTTTTAAAAACTAGTGGCAAATATATAATATATAAAATCTATAATCTATATGTAATATATAATCTCCCTCATGCATACAGTTTTTATTATTTGATTATTTGACAGTTTTAAAAGCATTCTGACACATGTTGTGTTTAGATTTTTATTTTTTTTTAGATATAAACTGAGATTTTTTTTTTTATTATTACTATTATTTTTAGTGTCTCTGGATTGATTGGCACAGAGCAATTTGTGGTGGTAATAATAATAATAATAACAATAATAATAATAATAATGCACATCATTTATGCCTCATAAAAAGCACTAAAATATGACACACACATACATACCTCCAGCCTTTGCTGATACAGAAGACATGGAGCACAGACTTGTGGAGGGTACCTGGAGAAAGAATGGTCTGGGAACTCTGCTCCCTCTTTAACCGGATAGAGGAACCAACCTGTCTCACGGGTATGATTGCAAATGATGCAGAAAAGGACCTGAAAGCTCTCAAATTTTCAGAGCTCAAGGGGAAACCAACGCACATCATGTGGGGCGAAGACACATGAAAGAGGTTTCAGTGACATTTATGTTTAAGAAACAGACCCAACTGAACCCAGAATCACAGGGAAGAAGGCCTGCTAATACTGTACGTTTTTTTCACAACATCTTTGAGCAGCCCAGGAACATGGCTGGGTATTGGTCTTTTTGTCCTAGCCGTACACAGAGCCCACAGCAATACCGTTATACCCCTTTAATCTACTTTCCTACTAAAAATCTAAACCTATTAATCTATGGTGCAAAAAATAAATAAATAAATAAAAAATTGTAATTAAATAAATAAATAAAAATAACATAAAAATATTGGAGCTCAAAATATTTGGGCCTAGCAAAGGACAATAAATATATATGTTTGATTGTAAACACATTTGTTACATCAATACTAATCAAAGTGTAATAATGCTAAAATCACTTACTGCTCCTGATACTAAAGACTCTGTTTATGATTTAAATCATGCAATAAATCACTGTTTAACTACAATCTCCTCACAAATCCATGTAACTAAACAAAATATTTCAATTTACACACACAGCGGACAGTTTTTGCACTAGATAATTTTTGTTCTTCCACTATTAGTCGCACGTATATTAATAAACCGTCAATCATAATAATGAGACTTTTTGCCTACATACCCTAATAAGCGCTTAAGTGCACGCAAAAAAAGCTTGCTACAGTGCACCGGCAGATATAATAATTATAAATGTGTCACGGAAAAACGGCAAGGAGACTGCGTTAACGTTTTAATAATTTATTGATAAACTAGTGCTTTCTTTGTTTAGGCTTCAGAGAAGAGGTCGGCGACACTGACTCATCATCTCCACAGCGGTGATGCACCACGTTTCATACAGATTACATAATCGAAGAATATTTGTTTTCCATTTTAATTGATTCATTTAAAAGTAGACATTTGACTCGCTATATATTTTTCATGTCTGTAAGACAAGCATACACGAGGTTTCTAAGTTTCACTCTCAAGATCACAGAGACGGCAGAAAGCGCATCCTGTTTGCTTTCATTATTTTACAAAAGCGCAACGTTTCATTGTTTTTGTGAATGCACACAAATAAACGTAGAGTCTTTACAGATTCAAAATATTGTATTACTTTTATATGTATGACCAAAAATAACAATTATTTTAAGTGAAGTGACTGCACCGGTGCCACAATCTGTCATGCAGTAAATGCGCTACTGTTGTGTTACCACAATCCACACGCACACTTCAATAGCACACATTTTTCAGTTAACATTAGATTGAGTTGCCACGCAAGGTTGCTACATGCATTTTTTCAGATCAAAAAAGCCATTGCCATTGTCTGGGAATCTCTGTCCACACTGATGACCATTAAAACAGTTCTCTCTTGAATCAAGCCCCATGTGGTAAAGGTTATTCCAGGTGTAAAACATTGTCCATGCTGAGAAAACATGAAAGGCTTCCCTCCTGTGTGAGTTGTCATGTGACCCTTAAGAGTTGCTTTTAGTGAGACGCTCTTCCCACACAGTTTGCAGCTGATTTCTCAAGTTCTGTGATTTCACATGTGGCCGTTAAAGGTTGATTTATATGAGAAGCTCTTCCTACACAGTTTGCAGGTGTAAGGACTCTCTCCAGTGTGAGTTTCAAGAGAATAACACTGATAACATACCAAAGGCTTTTTTGGAGTGTGAAGTCTCATGAGTTTTGAGGTTTATTTTACAAATGAAACTCTATCCATACTGATAACATATGAAACCGTTCTCTCCTGGGTGTTCTCTGTTTATGTGGGAATTAAGGGTTATTTTCTTACTGAAACTCTTTCCACACTGATCGCATGTGAATGGCTTCTCACCTGTGTGAGTTTTCATGTGAATGCTTACACTTCCTTTTTGTGAGAAGCTTTTCCCACACATATTGCAGGTAAAAGGTTTCTCTCCAGTGTGAGTTCTCATGTGGACATCGAATTGCGCTTTATATGTGAAGCCCTTCCCACACTGGTTGCAGGTAAAAGGCTTCTCTCCAGTGTGAAGTCTCAAATGAATTTGGAGGTTTACTTTACAACTGAAACTCTCTCCACACTGATGACATATAAAACCGTGCTCTCCTGGGTGTTCCCTCTTCGTGTGGGAATTAAGAGATACTTTCGTTCTGAAACTCTTTCCACACTGATCACATGTGAAAGGGTTCACTCCAGTGTGACAGATCATGTGGGAATTAAATCTCTGTTTATATCTAAAACTCTTTCCACACTGTTGGCATGTGAACGGTTTCTCTCCAGTGTGAGTTTTCATGTGGGCATTAAGGTTTCCTGTGTGAATGAAACTCTTTCCACACTGTTGGCATGTGAAAGGCTTCTCTCCAGTGTGAATTTTTGTGTGGCTTTTAAGGGTTTGTTTTCGATCGAAACTCTTTCCACACTGCTGGCAGGTGAAAGGTTTCTCTCCAGTGTGACTTTTCATGTGGTATTTAAGGTTTAATTTGCGTGAAAATCTCTTTCCACACTGTTGGCATTTGAAAGGCTTCTCTCCAGTGTGATGGTTCATGTGGCATTTAAGGTTTTCATTACTTGAGAAGCATTTTCCACACTGTTGGCATATGAAAGGCTTCAGTCCAGTGTGATGCTTCATGTGGGAATCAAGGCCTTGTTTCTGACTAAAACGCTTCCCACACTGTTGGCATGTGAAAGGCTTTTCTCCAGTATGAACTCTCATGTGGATTTTAAGGTTACATTTATGATTGAACCTTCTTCCACATTGATCGCAGGCGAAGTGACTGTTAGATTCGGTCTTCTGAACTTCTTTTCGTGATGAAGTTGTTTCAGTCAGTATGGATTTTTCCACAGTCCCAAAGTCAAGTTTCTCATATTGATCTTTCTCTACCTTCATCAGTTCTTGCCTCTCTTCTTTCAGTGCCATCAGGTCTAAAGTGAAAAAGAAACGCACATTAATGGCACTGTAATAACCAATTTAACCAATTTTAAAACCATGGTAGTCGGCACCGATAGCCTCATGGTTAGCGTGTCGACATATAGCGCCGTTGTGCTGTGGGCGTCCCGAGTTCAAATCCCAGCATGTGGACCTTTCCCGATCCCACCCCCTTCTCTCTCTCCCACTTCGCTTCCTGTCTAACTACACTGTCCTGGCTAAATAAAGGCATAAAAAACACCAAAAATAAATCTTTATAAAACCACGGTAGAGCACAGGTATGAAGACAGTTTCAACTGATTTTTAGCCTTAGAAACCTCTGAATGCGCACACTAGATGAGTTGAGTAGACAGCGAGACCACACACTTCTTGACTGTAGGAACAATTTCACAGTGACACAAGATCAGATCAGAAACTGTGAAACAGAACCAGGAGAGCCAGCTGACAAAGTACAAAAAAAGATTATGGGTGATCATTTTCAGTACTGTACTTTCGTGACATGTTTGTGGCCACCACATTTCAGCTATAAAGGCATGCAACATCTGGTAGGTGATGCCTGCTTACTCTCATTGGCTGTTGCGTATATCACAACAGACACAGCCTGATCAAGAGACATGAATATCGAACATTTTTAATATTTACAATTTGAATTCGGGGGCGCTCTGTCTCGATTGGAAAAAGTTAAATAATCATAGAGGATAAAGGATTTTCTCTATGCTATGGTACTTGTGAAAAATTTCAATCAGGATTTTAGCACTATCATTTGTTTATCCCTTGTGCGTCAATTTAAAATGCTACACATAGAGGACAAAAATGTCCATGTCAAAAAAATTTGAAGCCTGTGAGTACAGGCTTAAGTTTTTAAAAAAGACCCTTGGCAGATTATTGTTGATTTTGTTGGCAGATTTTGTATAAAATATATATATTTTATATAACAAACTGAACTAGAAAATTGGTAGAAAAACAAAAAACATAAATCTAAACAAGTTGTTTCAAATTTGAGGTTGATATCTCAAAAAGTTAGCTTTTAGTAAGATTATGTTTGTGTGCAGTACCAAATTTTTTCCATTCGATTCCAGCAAAGCTCTGCTGGCATTCACAACAGGGATGTGTTATTCGCAGTACAGTATAATTTTTCTCTCTCAAACATTACATGTGCACACACAAACATTTCATTTAGGACACACATACAAACCACACTCTGACATCCATACCAACATACACACACAATTATAACTGCGTAAATTTATCCAGTTGACTGTATAATATGCATAAGCAGAAAACAGGCTTAAAGTGAAAATTTGCTTTATATGCCAAACTTGGAAAAAAAGCTATAGTAAAATCTATAGTAAAATCTAGTAAAAAAATTTATTTTGAAGCCTTGCCAATGGAATAAAAGCCTATTAACATATATTACATAATTTTATAGTTAAATGGCCTTGGGATTGAAAACTGCAGATTTAATTGGTTTCAATGAGAACATTTTTGTCCTTAAGGTTCGAGAGGAACTATTTTTTGTACCTAGTGTAAAATAGATTTATTAAAGGAAATGAGGGCAAAATATTTAAATTCCAATAAAAATACACACCTGTGCTTACATTTATGCAGTTGAAATTAACACAGACAAAAGTATCAAAAAAAAAAAAAAGACAAAAATGTCAATTAGGTCACACAAGGGTTAAGTTATACATGATCTAATTTTGCCATCTTATCATGACAACACACCCCTGCTGAAAAATAAAAACAGCTATAACCAGCCTCAGCTGGTTGGCTGGTCTTAGCTGGTTTAAGCTGGAAGTATCTGGTTTTAGCTGGTCTCCCAGTCTGAGTAGGCTGGTCAGGCTGGTTTTAGCTGGTCGTTCCAGCTGATCTTCCAACCTGACCAGATAAGGAAGTGGCCAAAAAAACCCTCTAAAACCAGCCTGCTAACCAGCTAAGACCTGCCTGGATGAACAGCAAAAACCAGCCAACCAGCTTAGGCTGGTTTTAGCTGTTTTTTATCTGGATTTCACAACATTCTTTTAAGTATCTTGGGAACGTATGTATTTAACGTATGTATTGGGAATGTATTTAAGCATAATTTAAGTCTTAAAGGGTTACTTCACACCAAAATGAAAATTTTTATCATTAATCACTTACCCCGATGTCGTTCCAAACCAGGAAAAGCTTTGTTCGTTTTTGAAACACAATTTAAGATATGTTGGAGGCTTATGACTGTCATATGCTGATACGCTGTTTTCATTCAAATCAAAGCATAAATAAATAAAGTTGTATCCTTGTAGTGCATCGCTTTATAAAGTTCAGGGTAAACCACTGAGGGCAGATGGACTATTTTGGCGATGTCTTTCATACTTTTCTGGGCCCTGACAGTGTTATTTACTTGGCAGTCAATGGAACAGTCACAAGCCTCCTGGTTTTCATCCAAAATATCTTAAATTCTGTTCCGAAGACTGCTAATATTGTGTAAACAAATACACATTTCAAATCTACACTGCTCCTACTTTAGACCAACATCAACATGCATACAAGTCTAATGGATCCACAGAGGAAGCAGGACCTGGGCCTTAGTAACCAACTGTGTCAGTGGATAGAGAACTTTCTCAGACTGTGCGACTGGGCACACGAATGAACAACTCAAGGTTCAGGAAGACTTCCTTCAGTCAGTATGCCCCTGTTAGAGCAACACTAACCTCTCTAGAAGGTCTGAAAGTAAATGCACAGGTGTCCACTGTCCATTTTGTGTGATTTCCTCTAGGTAGCTTCATTTTCAGTTTCCCTCACACCATCTTAGTCTCACACCTACACGCTCCTAAAATCGCGTGGCATACAGAACAATTTTCTCCCACATGCCCTCCAAATAGTGCTGAGACGTCAGTGGAGGCTTTGCCAGCACAGGCTTGGCACACCAAAGTAGACGTCTAGAAATTTATATGATGTTTGATATGATCTGACATATGGTTTTGAACTATATAAATGCAGCATGAGGATAATTGAATGTATGAAAGGCCTAGATGATAGGTGAGCCATTCAGACTCTGGTGTTTGCTGGAGACCTGAGAGTGAAGGATTATCGATTAAGTGTTCAAGGTTTCCATTAATCCGTGCTTGTAGCAATTTATGGGCATATGTTTTAAAGCACTGAATCGCTATGAAAATTCCGATTCATTCAATTCTTACTGTTTTACATTGATTACTGGCTGAAATCAGTGATTCATGATTCAAATATACATGTTTCAAGACCGATGCATATGCATCGTCAGATTTTGTAATCGATGCATCAAGAAAGCGAGTGAATCGTTCCCCTCCATTTAAAAGTATTAATTATTCTACTCATTTAAACAATTATCAATAAATTATTATAGTAATTAAATTACATATAAATCAATTTTACGGTTTATATTTTTACAATGCATTACCGTCCACAGTTCAAATTTACAGCTCTGTGTGTTTGCAGTGTAAAATAATGGGTTGATTTTTGCACTGGTTTGAACAAAAATAACATGCTTATTGAAAATGCACATTCATTCTCTGCCAGCAGGTGGAGCTTTCAAAACGGCAGAAATATAACGGTTTCTCCGGTAACGGCAGTACACAAAGCAGCGCCTGATTTTGCAACATGCAGTGCTCATGTTTATTTAATGAAATCATATCCTTTTGAAGTTTAATCAACACATTAAGCCATATTGTAATTTTGGTCTTTCCATCCTGAAATTTAAGATCTCTTTAAGTCATAATTAAGACTATATTGTACAATTTGAAACTTTTTATGGCCTTAAATTTGATACAACTAAATTTAAGACTTTTTAGGGACCCACAGAAACCCTGTGGAAAGCAGGATATTTCAACCCAACTGTTCCCACATCCGAGATGCAGCATAAAAGCAGTGCTGTCTCTTTAAAACCTGTTGCACATGATGTGGATCTGACTAGACGCATCTGTTTTTCTCCCAATTCTTTACAGTCATTCAAGACTTAACTCATTTACAATGCAACTATAACTAAATTTAAATAAATAACAACATACACACACATACACCTATGTTATTATTTGTCTGGTCATATAATCTCAACATGAGGAAACATTTCAAGTCCAATAAAACAGAATATTCATTTCTGCAGATCTCAACTTTTTAATAAGGATCAAATGAGTGAGTTTAGCTTTGAGAATGAAAACCAACCTGTTTGTTCCTCAGTATCTTCATGTTTGACTCTGAATGTTTCTTCAATCTTCACGTCTTCATTCTCCTCCTTAATAAATGCCATCTTTATATTAGCGTCAATCAGTAATAGTGGATCTCAGTTGATTCACCAGGAAATTTTCTGTATTTACACTTGGCCCTGATTCAGATAAGAATAAAGAAGAAGACAATAAATACATACAAACTAGCTCCCTAGTTCAGAGTCAGTCAGAGTGAGAGGTAATGGACTTAAATGGCTTGATTAGACAAAACAAACAAAACACTCAAAACTAGCACTACAAATGAATAAAAGAATACAAACTATACAGACATTTCATATTTAGGCATGCAAGTCTTACATTATCCAGCGTTATGGATGTGACATATGAATGCTTAGAGAATGTATGTTTTACCAATATACCAAACTATCTGTTTATATTTTTAATAAACCCTTGCTGATAAAGTCTAAAATATCAGTCTATGCAAGGGAAATAATCATGCGTTCTGTATGTGACAAAAAAGGACACGTTTTTGAGAGACTACATACTTTGTAGGATTTCTGCGAATTAAAATGCACAAACCAGATGCAATAATACCCAACAAATAGAGAAGCGATGGCTCTTTACAGAACATATAATTGTTACTTTATTTTTGATGAGTTTCTTTATGAGAAATTTGTACTCTTATGGATGTGTCAAGCCTGAAAATAGCATTTACCGGACTATAGAAAATCATGCACTAAAAAAAATGCTTCAAAAACTTTAAGAGAGACCTCACATGGGTATTTAAACCACCAAATTTTGACATCTGTGCTGTCAGTATAGTAAAAACTATTTTTCATGGTAAGTTTAATATTGGCATGGAATTACCCTAACGAAAAACTGGCTACTGGTAACAAAACGAACTATACAGACATTTCATATTTAGGCATGTAAGTTTTACATCATCATCATTTTTATTATTATTATTACTAAACATTTGCGCTTCGAATCACTGAATCATTTTGCTAAGTAATTGATTCAGTTAACTCGGAGTTTCATAGAGCTCCGTTTCTCTCAGCACTACTTGCCAGTGACCGAACTCGTCTTTATGATAAACTATATGAAGCGAAATGAGAGGCAGCTTTTCTGCTCTCATGTGGGAGTGCTGTTTAATTCAAAACAAATCGTTAGAAATGCTAGATAAAGTATCACACTCTTTAATTCAACATTAAGCCATTTGACCTTGCTTGAAAAACTATAAAATTGCCTAAACAGGCCGCACTAGTGGAAACACTTAAAAGCATAAAAACACAAACCTTTCTTCAGCCGAATCACAACAGATGCAGAAGAGACGCAGTCGTATGACGTCACACCACAAGACCAAAATAAAAGTCCTTTTTCTTCTTAATAAAGTATTACCGCCAAAATAAAAGTCCTGACATTATCTGCTGTTTAAAATCACAAAAGTGCATAGAAAATGTAAATGCCAGAGGAGTTTAGAGTTTATTTCCTGGCGAAATACATATTTAAATACATGTTGTCCAAAAATGTTTTGGAAAAATTAAGAACTTAAAATAAAAGAGATTGTTGTTAAAATGCAGAACTTGAATGTCTGGGTTTAGAAAGCATTTACACCAGCATTAAAAACTAGTTTCAAATGTGATTTACAAGTGAAAATATATAATCTCAGTGTGATTTAAAAGCCCCCTCCCCCCACGCATACAATTTCTTTGATTATTTTTAAGTAATTTAATATGACAGTGTTGATAGCATTCTGACACATGTTGTGTTTAGTTTTTTTTTTTTTTTTTTTAGTGGCTCTGATTGATTGGCACAGAGCTTATCTGGGAAGAGCAATTTGTGGTTATAATAATAATGCACATTTATATGGCACATAAAAAGCACTAAAACTTGAGGTTTGGTCTGACACACACACCTCCAGCCCTTGCTAATACAAGATGTATAGCACAGACTTGTATTTGTATAGGGTACCTGTTAGAAATCACAGACAAAATGAAGAGCTACTCTGTTACATAAGTGGAAGCTGATAATGAGGTAGATGACAACACATCGGGGTGAACACACTCCTGAGCCTCATGTAAGTCATTCATTATCTTTCTCTTTACTCTAGTATTTATCACACTGTCACTGATTGGGAATGGTCTGCACCCAAATACGTGACAGAACAGGAGTTGCATGCAATATTTTTCCTGTTCAGCCATATCTGTACTGTGAAAGTGTGCAGAGATAGAGGAACCAACCTATCTCACGGGTATGGCTGCAAATGATGCAGAAAAGGACCTGAAAGCTCTTACATTTTTAAAGCTCATGGGGAAACCAATGCACATCATGCGGGGCGAAGACACGACTGTTAAGGTGCTAGCAAGGATGATGAAAGAGGTTTCAGTGACATTTATGTTGGAAAAAACAGACCTGAACCCACTGAGTTATGGGGAAGAAGGCAGAGCAGCCCAGGAACCTGGCTGGATATTGGTCTTTTTGCCCTAGCTGTACACAGAGCTCAGCAATACAGTTATACCCTACTTTCCTGCTAAAAAATCAAACTGTATTTATCTATGTTTATGTAGTCTGATGTTGAATTTGTTGTTATCAGTTGTCTGCTGCGTTCCTTTTGGATTTATAATTAAAGATTTATTTTGGATTTCTCCATCACCATGCACTTCTTCCAAGGTTACTCGTGACATTAACCACAACCTCCACACAAATTCATGTGACTGGACAAAATATTTAAATTTATACACACAGAGAAAGTATATTATAAATATATATATATATATATATATATATATATGTGCTCTGTGTGTGTATAAATGGAAATACTTTCTATAAATGGAAATATTTTTTAAATTTGAATGTGTTTTTTGTTATCAGGGCCAAGTTGTTCAACAGTAACCTGACTGAATATGAATCAGACAGTAGATCCATGTACCTTCTGGTCATTTGATTTTCTGTGTCTATGAGAAATGGTTTAATTTTCTCTTTTTCTCTTTTCTGTCTTTTTTAAAATTGTATTTACTTTTTCTTAAATAATGGGAAAACAAAACGATAGCTGGTTTTTTTTTTCCATGGGTAAAAATTAGATTATGAGCCACAAGAGTCCAGCATATTTATTTTATCTATATTTTAATCTATATTATTATAATATGTACTTTTACAGCTGCTGCATATTATTAACAAAACATAAATTACTTCATTCATAACATCATAATAGTTAAATGGCATTTTACTTTTATTATATGTGATTTAAAACAACATACAAGTAAAAAATTAAAATTTCAGCCTACTCATTTTAATCTAGGCCTATTTAAGAAAAACCTCACAGGTAACATGTTTTTATTTGCTTTTACAAACAACAGCAGAATTTACTTTTTTTTTTTTTTTTTTTTAAAAAACCCAACCCTGCGTAAAATAATTCATATTTATAGTAAACCTTTACTTAAGTTATCACGGCAATAATTAGTCTACTGCAACTCACAACCAAATTGTCCACCCTTTCTTTCCTGTTCAAAACCACTTTTATGTTTGTGTTTGTCCATCTTTCTTCTCAGCTAGCTAGCTACAAACTTCTCACAGTATTTTTTTTTAATTGGTGTGCGGGAAAAAATGACACTGCAGATCTAAGATATAATTATTATATTTTAGATCACAAAAACATTCACACATTCAGAGTATAGAAAGAAGAACATTCACATTCACACCATGCTGATTTACTTCACCAGATGCTTTTATACTTTTATGAGATTCCTTGTGGAGTTAGGAATTTGTTATATTTTATCTGATTCTAAACTTCCACAATCATTCTCTCCTCATCCACATTTGATGAACGTCAGTTAAATATGTATTTCAAGAATAAAACTCTAGATACCTCTGACATATGTCGAATTATTTGTATGTTTTCTTTATAGAAATATCTATGCACTTTTGTGACTGTAGATACTGCAGCTTTTATTTTGATCTGGTGGCGTGACGTCACACAACTGCGCCGCGCTCCTGCATCTGTGTTTGAGCTGAGAAAAGGTTTGTTTTTTAAATCGGTACAGCGCGTTCATTATACTTTGTAGTTTTTTACAAGCGATGTAAAGTTAATTACTAATTATTGAATATAACATTGTAATACTTTATCGAACGCAAAGAAATTTTATTTTGTGTAAATAAACCGCATTTAGACATTAGTAACAGAAATTGTGCGTCTCATTTCGCTCCCTATATTTCGAATCAGTTCATCGTAAACACGTCCTGATGGAGAAACGAAGCTTTGCGAAAATCCGAGTCAATTGAATCAACTGCTTCGCAAAACGACTCACTGATTTGAATCACTCGAATCGCTGACGAGACCTGCTGTTCAAAACAGTGTAAATGCAACGACAACGAACAAGACGTATGTTTAATGACAACATTTACAAACAATATAATTTTTTGAAAGTATAATCTATTAACTGTAATATACTAATTATTAAATACACTAATATTAATCAAAACTAAACAGCATTTCTGTAATTTTTGTTATTTTTTAAAATTTGTTTATTAATATTATTTATTGTTTAAAAGTTTTGAGTACTTTAGCTAATCAGGTGATTCAAGGCTTCTAACTCTCACACTGACTGACTCCCTTACAAGTCTGCTGTCTACTGAGCTGAGAGCTGATTGAGACGCACCTAGAGATTTAATTTGGGTTTGTTTTTCCCTCTGTTAATTATTCTCATTTTAAGCATAGAAAGATTCCTGGTAAAGCAACCAAGATCCAGGTGACACACTATCGTAAAGATGGCGTATATTAAAGAGGAGAGTGAAGACATGAAGATTGAAGAAACATTCAGAGTCAAACATGAAGATACTGAGGAACAAATAGGTTGGTTTTTTATTCTCAAAGCTGAATTATTTTGTCCTGTACATATTTGTAATTCATTTGCAATTGGCAGGTGTTTTTGTAATCTTGTCCGTGCTCCTGCAGCTTTCTGTCCTTTATTTTTTGAAAGGATTTCAGCTTCACCCTGCTGAAAAAAAAAACAAAAAAACAATAGAACCATGACAGAAAATTCTAATGGTTTTCACTACAGTTACTATTACAAATCGTCATCTTTTAACCATTAAAACCATTAAAAAATGTATTTTTTTTTGTTTTTTTTTTCTGTAGTGTGTTTTGGGACATATTCTATTAAGATTATTGGTATTAACAAGCCACCAATAGAAGGTGGCCAATTACCAATAGAGACCAGTAGGGTCTATTACAGTTACCATTAAAACCAATATAAGTCCCGTTATAACCAGTAAAATCATTACACATTTTGTGCTGGTGTCTATTGTTTTTTTAAGCAGGGCATTTATTGCTGAGTAAATTTTTTTTTTCTTTATTTGCGCTTAAAAGGCCATTTTCTAGACCTATTTAGTGCTTTGATTTAAACAGTGCATTTAAAGAATTGTGTCTCATTTAATTTTTGTGAATGCCCGCTGCTAAGATTGAGTAGCATCTTTGCATATGAAATTAGTTACACTTTTACAGCTGCCAAGATTAACTAATCATGAAAAGTTGTCTGAATTTGGTCCATCCTGCTCTGACATAATGCTGACGTATGCAAAATAAACTCTGGTGACAGCAGTCACTTTCACCTGACTAGAGACTTAGTTGAGTAAACTATATTAGTCGGTTAGTTGCAGAAAATAATGGTCCATGATCAGTGGATTGTTAAGCACAGAACAGTCTTTGAGGTAAAGTATATCAGGCAGGAAATCTAAATGTTAGCCTATCATTCATTGACCTCAAATATGTTTTATCTGTATTAAAGGTAAATTTCTATCTGAAAGCCCGTTCACTATACTGCCAAGATGGTGAGGCAGCATCCTCAACTTCATCTCCTCAGCCGACACCGACTCAGAAAACACTAGTTTATTAATAAATAAAAATATCTTCTTTCTATTTTTACTATGCATTCATAGTCATTATTTTTGGCGGTGCTTTGCGGAGAATTCATGTGTGCGCATTAGTGTGGAACAGACTATATATTAAAGGTCCCCCAAGTTTATATTTAAGCAATTAAAGTAAACATGCAATTAAAGGAGAAGTCCACTTCCAGAACAAAAATATACAGACAATGTATTCACGCCCTTGTCATCCAAGATGTTCATGTCTTTCTTTCTTCAATCATGAAGAAATTATGTTTTTAGAGGAAAACATTTCAGCATTTTTCTTCATATAATGGACTGATATGGTGCCCCGATTTTGAACTTCCAAAATGCAGTTTAAATGGGGCTTCAAACGATCACAAATGTGGTTGTAAACGATCCCAGCCAAGGAGGAAGGGTCTTATCTAGCAAACGAATCAAATAGTAGCAAATCATTTATGTTTATTTAAAAAATACAATTTAAATACTTTTAAATGTCTAACGTTCGTCTTGTCTTGCTCTCCCTAAACTCTGGGTATTCTGACTCAAGACAGTTAGGGTATGTCAAAAAAGTTTGTATTTTCTTTAAAAATCATTTTAAAATCATCCTACATCACTACAGAAGTACTGTCCCAGTCTTTGCAAAGTGAACATGCAAAGAAGATCAAACACCCTTAACAAAAAAGGTAAAACAGTTATATAGGATGATTTTGAAGTTGAGGGAGAACATGAGATGGGAGTTTTTCAACATACCCTAACTGTCATGAACCAAAAAAAAAAAACAGTTCAGGCAGAGCAAAACAACACAGGCATTTGACATTAAAAAGTATATAAATTATATTATTTTTCTGAAAATAAGCAATTGGTTTGCTATATAAGACCCTTCTTTTTCGGCTAGGATCGTTTATAACCACATTTGGGATCGTTTGAAGCCGCATTTAAACTGCATTTTGGAGGTTCAAAATCAGGGCACCATATCAGTCCATTATATGGAGAAAAATCCTGAAATGTTTTCCTCTAAAAACAATTTCTTTATGACTGAAGAAAGAAAGACATGAACATCTTGGATGACAAGGAGGTGAGTACATTATCTGTCAATTTTTGTTCTGGAAGTGAAGGACTTTAATTAACTTATTGCTTCAGCCCTATTTTGCAGAAAGCATTTGCAAGAACATTAACCAGTAGACATTCATAAAAGCAACTTCTTCCCCATACAAAATCCCCTTCGCAATTAAACACCATCCTTGCATAAGCATATGGCATATACGTGCATATGAACCTGATTACAACACTGATCTAATAGCACAAGAAGGAAGGTGTAGCCACAATCAGATGGAAAAGGCAGGTAATTTGTAACATTAATAAGCAGTTTCTGGCCTTTCCCGATTATTCTAACTCCACCTACCAGTGATGCTTGAACCACCATGATGGGTGATTTTAAAGTTATAACAATCATCTGCTTTCTCCCTGACAAAAATATTGCTGATTTAAGAAATCATTAGATGGAATTACTGTGAGATGAGTTTTTTGTCTAATGGTTGAGCAGGGAGTTTGTTCTTGTTTTTTCCCCCCTATGTTTCTTTTATTTATTTATGCATCTTAACCCTTAGAAGATGTAGAAAATGGATGATTGAGATCTTTAATGATCTTAATCACTTATGAGACATGTTGCAAAGAAAGTGAAGAGTAAGCAATATTGAGAAAAGGTTCTCAGATTACACTGCTTTCAGTTGCTTAATGGGTGTAGAATGTAGCTGTATGTTGGCTTTGACTTCGATTGCTTTGTGATATTAAATTGGGGTAAATTTTTAATTATTTTCACCTTAGACCTGATGGTGCTGAAAGAGGAGCGTCAAGAACTGAATGAAATGGAAAAGAAAGATAAATTCAAGAAACAAAACGATTGTGTAACTGGAGAAAAATCTTTTAGTTGCTCAAAGACTGAAAAAACGTCCTCAAGTGAAAAGGCTCAGAAGAGAGGAAATAGTGGTTATTTCACCTGCCAACAGTGTGGGAAGTGTTTCAGTCAAAAAGAAGGTATTAAAAGACACATGAGAGTTCACACAGGAGAGAAGCCATATGCCTGCCAACAGTGTGGAAAGCATTTCAGTCAAAAAGTAACTCTTAAAAGCCACATGAGAATTCATACTGGAGAGCAGCCTTACACGTGCCAACAGTGTGGAAAGAGCTTCAGTCAACTTGGAAACCTTGGAGTCCACATGAGTGTTCACAGTGGAGAGAAGCCTTACAAATGCCAACAGTGTGGAAGAAGTTTCAACCGGAAAGGAAACCTTTATTGCCACATGACAGTTCACACTGGCGAGAGCCTTTTCACCTGCCAACAGTGTGGAATAAGTTTCACTCAAAAAGGAAGCTTTAACAGACACATGAGAATTCACAATGGAGAGCAGCCTTACATGTGCGATCAGTGTGGAAAGAGTTTTGATCAACATGAAAACCTTACAGTCCATATGAAAACTCATAGAGAGAAACCCTACATGTGCCCTCAGTGTAAAAAGAGTTTCCGTCAAAAACGACACTTTGAAGACCACATGAGAATTCACTCTGGAGAACAACCCTTCACATGCCCTCAGTGTGGACAAAGTTTCAATTATAAACGACACTTTGAAGACCACATAAGAATTCACACTGGAGAGAAACCTTTCACATGTCAAGAATGTGGAAGAAGCTTCAACCGAAAAGGAAGCCTTAACAGGCACATGAGAACTCACACTGGAGAGAAACCGTTTATATGTGGTCACTGTGGAAAGAGCTTCAGATATAGAGCAGCCCTTAAATACCACATGAGTTTTCACATGTGAAAGAACTCAGTTTGGAATTGTGAAAAGTTTCACAGACAGGAAACATATTAGGAATCATGTAATAACAGCAGAGAGAAGCCTTTACTGACCTTTACTGTTTTCCACACCCTCTGGAAGTGGTTGAAAGGAGACAGCTCAAAACATTGCCACCTGTATGTAGAGGTGTACTTGTGATTGGAAAACACTTCTTAATGGCAAATGTGAGCTTGAGTAATATGTAAAGGTGCTGCACGTTTTCCTTCCATTAACAAAATAAATGTGGTGATAAAACTTTTATAAACACATCTGATCTTAACGATGTGGATATTGTAATAGTGTTGCCTTTATTTTTTTACTGCGCGCCTCTAGGGGGCGCTTGTGTGCCTTATTTCCAGGAATAAAGTCAGCTGAATTCATGAGAAATGACTCAATATCACATATAGAAAAAGCTAATTTATTAAAGAGCACCAATTATGCAACAACTTCACTATAAAATCAGCTCTTTAAAAAAAGTGCTTAATTATTACAAATGATTTTCAGAAAAAAATAAAATAAACAAGTACCCCGAGTACATCCATCCTGATCTCAGAAATAAGAATACCGCATTTTATGTCAGTAATATGGTAAAATGACTATTTGTTTCACTCCTCATTTTGGCAGAGAAACAGATAATTAGTCCTAATGTTATCGCATAATTCCATCAGTTCTACATGATTTATAGTTGTAATGTCTTTTTGCTGCTTGTTTTAGTAATAATATATCAGCTTTCCATCTTAAAATTAGACACTATCTGTTTTGTTTTGTTTTGGTTTTATGTGTGTGTGTGTGTCCAGCTTTGCGCTGTTGTTTCACTTACAGTAAGGACAGCAACATGACCTTTACCTGTCTCTTCTTAAGTTTTTGTGCATTATAACCTCAGATGATCGATGAGGTTTCTAATGGGCTCTTGTATGCACGCGTGTGTTTGTGTGGAGGATGTGTTGCAATATCAGATAGCTGCTTTTGAAATGAATGACTGGGCTGTACTGACTTCCCTTCTTAATTAAGTAAAAACCCTAAGTATGGTTATTCTCAAAGGACATTTAATTCCCTTTTGCATGCTTTTTAACAGACAGGACAGTAGAGATTGATAGGAACGTATGGGGTGAAGAGTTGGGAATGGGACTGACAAAGAACTCGGGTCGCCAAAGGTGCAGTTGCACTATATGTCATTGCGCTTACCGCTAGGCTATCAACACTGACCTTTCATATCTGCTGTTCTGGAGAAATTCTGACATTTCCACTGTGTTGCTATAAGCAGCTTGAGTATAAATGAAAAGAAATAAAATGCATTTCCTTACAGTTTTTTTTCTTCAGTTACTTTGGTATATTTCTCCAATCATGCTTAACATCTGCAAACCAAATATCTACAAATAAGGGCATTTCTCAAAACAAATTGTACCTACAAACAGCAGCATGCACACAAATTACTTGCAAAAGCCTGTATGTAGCTTCAAATTTATCAGTATCTTCAGTATGAAAGGTCCTTGTGTCATGGTTCACAACCAAGATGTCAAAATTGTTTAGCCATATTCTCAGAATAACAGTGTATTCTGTCAGTATTTTTAGATGTAAAATTTAGCCACATTATGAAATAAAAATGTATGAATTTACACATTATGTGTTTGGAATATTGATTGGACAGGAGACTTGATGCATGGTCAAGCGCCTTCCACTTTAATATTAAGACATTAAAGGTACCCCAGATGTCACTTAATCAACAAACCACAAACTCTATCACTTTCAAAAGGTTGCCTTTTTTGTCGCATTTTGCATCAAAGTCCAGTTTCAATGAGGAATGTGTTTAGAGCTTTGCAAAAAAAAAAATGGTATCTAACTGCCTGAACTTGTTTTTGCAGAAAGAGTGACTTAGGCCAGTAAGCATTTGGTTCAGAGAATGGGTTCAGTGTTTTAGCAAATTAAGTGGTCGGCGCTGATAGCCTTGTTGTTGGTGCACTAACGTATAGCATAACCGTGCTTGTGGTGACCCGAGTTCAAATCCCGTCTCGAGGTCCTTTCCTGATCCTGTTCCCCTGCTTCTGCCCAGCACTTTCCTTTCGTCTCTCTACTGTCCTGTCCATTAAAGGCACAAAATATCCCAAAATAAAGCTTAAAGAAAAACTGTAAAGTTTTGATTTGTCCATTGATTTGTCTCTGAACAACTGTTAAGTGCACTATTCCATTTATTAATTCTTACCCTAAGGTGAACAGGCCAGAATGACATTTAAAACAAATACAAAATTGTGAAATGTTGCAAGCTCACAGTTTTTTCCCTTTTGCATCAGACTTTTAACAGATGAAGCAGTGAAACAGCAGAAAAACTGGTGTGCTCACTACCTTGAAAAATATTTCTTAACAGTTTTTTAAAGTTGCACAAAAACACTGTGTGGTTAGTTCAACAAAATGTTATTGTCACTTAAGTGGAGAACTGCACCTAAAGAAAGTTATTTGTTGGGAAGGATACTTTGGAAATGTAACCGGTTACAGATTACAAGTTACCATATTTGAAATGTAATAAGTAGTGTAACTATTTCAGTTACTTTAATCAATTCCTAATAAATTTTCAACTGTGAATCATTTTGAAGCATTTAAAGCAGGCAGGGTTAACCTTACAGTAGGATTTCACAGTAATTACAGTCAGATGTCTCAAAATCCCATATCATTTGAATTAAGATTTTAATAATTTAATTTTAAAGCAAAGTTACCACAAAATCAGACTTTAGCACTTCTATTTACTCTGAGATCATTCTGAGGTTAAATACAGATTTAAAATAGTAAGATTTAGTTTAATAGCTATGATACTGTTTTTGAAATCAAATCTTTGCATAGACATGACAGGAAACACTAGGATCTAACAACACTTCTGGGGAAAAAAAAGTTAATCTTAAAAAAAGAATGTGTATACACAAACCCAAATAGGAAATAATGTCCTAAACTCCTGAAATATCGGTGTCTCATATTTTTGAGCAGTCAATGCAATTTGGGAAAGAAATCAATCAAATCTGTATATGTGTTAAAAAAAAAAAAAAAAAATAGAAGTAACAATAACATTTTCATGAGTAACTCTAATTTTAACATTTTTTTTTCTCAGTAACTGTTACGGGTTACATTTATTTTGTAATTAAATGGTATAATTCCATTACATGTAACCAGTTACTCCCCAACACTGTTTGTACCATTACAGTTTTGTGAGGATATTGTTTGTACCATGGACAAATCAAAACAAACAACAGATCTTGAACTATAGGGTTAGGTTTGTGTAATCCATACCTATAATTGTTATATCCTTCACAATATGCACAAAAATGGGTATCATTCGATCATGGTATCATTTGATCGACCTGCTGTTTTCATAACACTAAGGCAAGTCCTTGTGAGACAACATTGTCCTGCACAACTTAACAGACAATGAGTGGAAAGAAAACTTTAGATGAACATGACCGTTCATCTTATTCCATGCGTCATTACGCCATTTCTGTCATTGCACAGGCACGAAACTTTTCAGTTTCAGTTTTCAATCCAATCAAGTACATGTCCTATCGAATAGATTAAAAAAGGTTTATCCCACCCCTCTCAAACGGATTGAAATGTCAATCTGTTTGGGCATTTTTATTCTAAGTTATTTACATTGTCATGTCCCAGTCTAGGGACAATGTGGAACAATAAGGAACATCACATCAGAAAACCATAGATGTTCATTTATGGTAGGAGTATTCAATCATTTCCTTTTACAAAGCCAATTCATAAGCTTCTGAAATAGTGCAGCCTGAGAACAATATTATTCTACCACCAAAACAAATGAGTAATTGACTAGATGTAGACCACTGGCTAGAATGATCATTATAAGTCTTCAAAGCCCTTACTCTACGAAGCTTGTGCAGTCTCTCATCTTCCGACCGGGCCGGTGTTGTGCCCAATTCTGACCCCCCACTAGATTATTACTCTCCTAGAACTGGTAGGTTTAGGGTTAGGTGAGACACATGACTTATTGGATGAAATAGGGACATTGTCCCTCGAACATCATTTTCAGAATGTCCCAACTTGACTTGTAGCAAACATTCGTAATGTCCTCGGAATGCCTGCCAGCAAACCTCACAAAGCGACCCAAATGTGGCCCTAAATGGATAATCGCAACTTCCAGGGGATGTTCCCTGTTTGCGTAAAACAAGCCATAATAGTTTTTTCACAGTCCGCGTGTTGTCAGATCCGGCTCCAAATAGTAGTGTAAAGGAATTTCCGCCTGTATTATTGTCAATGAACAGATGCCAGTTTAGTGAGGAAAATTAAACTAATTTTATTGCACTACGCAATAAACGGCAATATGCAAAACTGTTAATTTTTTACTGACACCCTAGTATGTGTCATCCTTCATTTTAATAGTGACCAGAGGAATAATCAGAGTGATTCATGTTTATTTTTAATATTATTTTGTTTATTCTTGTAGTGTATTTATTATGATTTACCTCCCGTTTTTGTGTGAAGTAACAATGCTATTCAATAACAGAGGACATGACTCATTTATGATGATCAATATTGTTTTGGAATAATCATCTATGAGCTGGATATATTTGTTTATTTGAACAACCTTAATATGATGTAATTATTGAGGATTGCATTGTAAAGTGCAAGTAAGTGTGCCTTTAATTTAATCATTCAAACCAGACTTTAGTCGTAATTAATATTTTAAGCTTTGGCCAGTTGACATGCTCTTTAATGTGAAATGCTGTTTGTATTGTTTTCTTACAGTTTTGTGGTCTGAAGTGTTGCACATACACATACAGTCTCCCCTTTAAGTCATGAAATATACTTTGGGATATCATAAAGCCATCTTCCTTGGTTTCACAATATTCAATTAATAATTGTACACAGAGTTTGGTATTTTTAGAAGACGTGTCTGTGCTGAATTTTACATAAATAAATCAAAACTATCTCGTGCTATGGGCACAACGATTTGCAGCGGAAGTTTTTTTACGCTACTATTTGAAACTTCCACTTTTCGAACACGGAAGTGTGATAAAAGCCCATTCTGGTTTGAGCCAAAATTAATTGTAGTTCATTCAATAATGTTCATAACTGGAATCAACTGAAGTACTGAAACTATGGAATTCTGTTTATGTCAAAAGTACTTCTTATAAGGGTCATCGGTAGGGCCAGACGGAATCTGCGGACTTTTTTGCCAATTTCTGTGCAGAATTTTTGGAAAAATCTGTGGAATTCTGCGGAATGGTTTTAAGAGTATAGGAGAGCACAGACAGCTGAAAACATTACAAATAACATAAAAACTTTTATTTTAGGTTGACAATAAAAATCATATTGGAACAACTGGTTTGTTAAACAAAGCTAGGTCTCTTTTATACTAAATCCATTAAAAGGTGCAGGAAAGATTTCTTTTTAAATTGTACACAAATCATCGACTAAACATTTGCATATCATCAAAGACTATAGAAACTCTGATATCATTCAATAATAAATAAATAGCAT